>BPLR01011596.1:0-63166 GCA_021605095.1 Caerostris extrusa | reverse complement strand
CTACGACCATTAACACTGCACTTTGTAATAGAATGTAGAACACTAACTAATAGAAAATAGAACACTACGACCATTAACACTGCACTTTTGTAATAGAATGTAAGAACACTGAAAATGACCATTTACATTAACACTATGTAATAGAATGTAGAACACTAACTAATAGAAAATAGAACACTTGGGAAGTTTAATCATTTAATAGAATTTCACTTTATAAATAGAACACACGACCATTAACAACAATAGAAATGAAGAACACTAACTATTAGAAAATAGAACATAGAATACTGACCATTAACACTGCACTTTGTAATAGAATGTAGAACACTAACTCAATGAAAATAGAACACTAGAACATATAACACTGCATTTGTAATGTGCTCTAGAATAGTAGAACACTAACTAATAGAAAATAGAACACTACGACCATTAACACTGCACTTTGTAATAGAATGTAGAACACTAACTAATAGAAAATAGAACACTACGACCATTAACACTGCACTTTGTAATAGAATGTAGAACACTAACTAATAGAAAATAGAACACTACGACCATTAACACTGCACTTTGTAATAGAATGTAGAACACTAACTAATAGAAAATAGAACACTACGACCATTTCCATTGCACTGCACTTTGAATAGAATGACCATTTACACTGCAACTATGTAATAGAAAATAGAACACTACGACCATTAACACTACTTTGAAAATAGAACACTGACCAGAACACTAACTAGAATGTAGAACAATAGAAAATAGAACACTACGACCATTAACACTGCACTTTGTAATAGAACACAGAACACTGCTAATAGAAAATAGAAATAGAACACTACGACCATTTGCATTGCACTTAGTAATAGAAATAGAACACTACTAACACTGTGACCATTAACACTGCACTTTGTAATAGAATGTAGAACACTAACTAATGAAAATAGAACACTACGACCATTAACACTGCACTTTGTAATAGAATGTAGAACACTAACTAATAGAAAATAGAACACTACGACCATTAACACTGCACTTTGTAATAGAATGTAGAACACTAACTAATAGAAAATAGAACACTACGACCATTAACACTGCACTTTGTAATAGAATGTAGAACACAACTAATAGAAAATAGAACACTACGACCATTTACATTTTGTAATAGAATGTAGAACACTAACTAATAGAAAATAGAACACTACGACCATTAACACTGCACTTTGTAATAGAATGTAGAACACTAATAGAAAATAGAACACTAACCATTAACACTGCACTTTTTCATTGTAATAGAATGTAGAAAACTAATAGAACATAGAACACTACGACCATTAACACTGCACTTTGTAATAGAACACAGAATGAAAAATAGAACACCATTTGCATTAACACTGCACTTTGTAAAAATGAGAACACTAGAAATAGAAAAACACTGCACCACGTAACACTGCACTTTGTAATAGAACATGCATTGAACACTAACTAATAGAATTTATAAGAACATTGAACACTACGACCATTAACACTGCACTTTGTAATAGAATGTAGAACACTAACTAATAGAAAATAGAACACTAATAGACCATTAACACTGCACTTTGTAATAGAATGTAGAACACTAACTAATAGAAAATAGAACACTACGACCATTAACACTGCACTTTGTAATAGAATGTAGAACACTAACTAATAGAAAATAGAACACTACGATCATTTCCATTGCATCACGTATAGAATACTGTGACCATTTACATTGCACTATGTAATAGAATGTAGAAACTAATAGAACATAGAACACTACGACCATTTGCATTGCACTAAATAATAGAACATTGACCACTTTGACCATTTACAATTCAGTTTGTAATAGAACACAGAATGCTACGAATATTTACATTGATTGCTTTGTTAATCATAGTCTAAAACACTGAATCTTCTGAATGTCGTGAGACTTTCATTCTTTCATTAGCCAGGCTAAATGTGAATGATCGTTTGATTATATTTTTATTCATACAACTGTCAACAACATGGGTGAATCTTGTTCTTTTACATTAACGAAATTCTAAAAAATCGCTAGATGTCCTTATAGTGTCCTTTATGATGGTTTGATGTCCTTTTATGTGGACATCCTTAGATATCCTTTTATGTGGTTGAGTTAGATTCTGATTCTTCTATCTTTGTTCGTTTTAAATCTTTAAACTTTTTAAAGTTCAATAATTCTTTATCTTGAAAGACAAAAAGTCTTACAAAGTTTAAAGATTTAAAACGAACAAAGATAGAAGAATCAGGAATTTAACTCGTCAAACTATTTTAAAATCATAGTTTAAATGAAGAAGTGTTTCAGTTCAATAGAAACATTTTTTTCTCTCGTTTTTTTCTTCTCCTTAGATGGCATCCATTTCGAGGAAAGACTTGATTGTTTGTGTGCATTCTCAAGTGACTAACACTACAATATGAGTTGTTATTGCTTAAGAATACACATAGTTAAACAAGTCCAATTCTACAGTTGCCGCCCAGAGAAGAAGACGAAGAGGAATCCATCGAATAAAGTACCAGAAAATAAGGAAATATGACCTTATTAATATTCATCAGTATGGGAAATAAGGACACACTTCATCATGCTGCTCGCCTCATCATGCATAAAGGTTGCTTTAAATGTCACATGATATTTCTTATGATATCCATGTTTTTCTTTCCATATTAATGTCATATAGGGTTGCATTTATATATGGCTGTCATTTGATTCATTTGAAATGATATTCATATGATTATTGATATAATATTATATGAATGAATATTATATCAATATCATGATATGATATGATATTGATATGATATTCATTCATATGATATGATATTGATCATATGATGATATTCATATGATATGATATGATATTGATCATATGATGATATTCATATGATATGATATTGATCATATGAGGATATTCATATGATATCATTTTGTCATATGATATCATATGATCATATGATGATATTCATATGATATGATATTCATATGATATCATATTTTGTGAAAGTACAACAAAATTCATGAGGTTGGCTCTAGTTCAATAAAAAGGAAAAGATGCACAGAAATATTAAAAAATATTGTATACAAATGTTTTTATTTAATTGCAAATTAAAATAAACGATCTTGAGTCAATAACGCACTGATATGGAATTTGGTGCATAAGGGCCTGGAGGTATTTTTTTCCTTAGAAACTGGATAGTAGATACATGCGAAAGGTAGAGCAGATTTTTTTTGTTGTTTTGAGATTTGTTCATTTTGGTACCAACACGAGAAAACAGAGTTACCTATCATGTAGGGATAATTTCTGACTGCTCTAGGTTTGGTTTGATCTGTCGCTCTACGGTCATTCCGTTAAAAGTGTTAAACAGATCGATGCCTACAGTTTAAAAGTGGATTCCGAACCACTGACAAACATCCCTGCTATGGCTGGGATTCAAACCTAAAGCCTGGGATGCCAAAGACCAGAGTGCTAGCCATTTAGTCACCAGGACAGTTAGAAAGTCTTCTGCGAATTAAAGATTTTTTTTCTAATACAGCTGGCAAATACTTAGACAGTTGTGTTTTTATGCCATGTAAGGGCTGCACCGACATTACTCACTTAGCACTACCCAGGAAGTGCGTGTAGCTTGAAGATAAGCTACGGATGCTGAGTAACTATATCCCCGCGCGCTCTATGATTACGTTAGACTGGGATCGATGGTTTAAAGTGGATTCCAAACTACTAATAAACATCCATGGCACCGCTAGGACCGAGCACCAGAGCGCAAGACACTCGGCCATCTAACCTTGCGAATTAAAGCTTAATGTGCACAATTCACTCAGAAGAATTCACGCATTTTTTCGAAGTTGAAAGAAATGTCGAAGAGCATGTAGTGCGCTTATAATTCGTACTACGAAATTGTAACAGCAGTAAACTTATAGGGAATTTAATCCAAACCACCAATGATGGAAATATTGCTAGAATTGATCATTTCTGAGAAAAAAACCTAAAGAAAAGATTAAATTGTGTAGTTTCTAGGTACTAAAAATTCTTCCGAAGTTGGGGATGTTAGATTACTTATTTTGACATATTGGCATCCATATTATCCCCAAAATTTACAATTCCTTCTATTGCAAGCAAAACTTTTTCCATTTCTATTGAATGGAATAGAAACCACTCTCAATTTTAGTTATTCACAAATGCTTGTTTTAAAGATTCATTACATATGCTAATTGCTAAAACCATATTCTACTGGGTAGTAATGGCTAAATAATGCATTAAAGGACGCAATCTTAAGAGGATTCAATATAAATTATTAAACCGACATATTCAATCATGAATATATATATATATATATATATATATACACTCATGTCCATAAATTAAGGTTAATGAAGTTCAGGCAAAGAAAGAGACAGAAGCAAAACAAAGTTAACTTATTTGTAAAGTCTATTTATTAAACAAAAGGTAAAGAGCAAAAACGATGCTATATGATTGACATAATTAATAAAAATTGCGATTTTTACTCCCTGGAGCAAATTTCAAAAAGAACCTATTTAACCTATTTAGTATGATGGTTAATATGGAGTATGTCTCCCGGACGATGCAATACAGGCCTTAAACGCCTAGGCATGCTGAGTCTAATATTACACCACTCATCAAGCAATGCCCTCCGTTAGGTGGGAGGGGGTTGACGGGCTGCAATAAGCATATCCCACACATGAGTATGTCCGGTAAATATGCCCAATCCACACGGACCTCCAATTGAAGGCATGTCACAATGTTTGAACGGTGAGGCCTTTGTCATCCAAAACAGAAATTCAGCATCCATGGCATGCATGAGAATGACATCATAGATTATCAACTCTGAACATGCAGGTTTCTGGGAATATTTCCTCCCCAAACGAGCCATCCTGCACCACCGTAACGGTGTCGTTCAATGGTGTTCTCTTGGTGGTAACGGGTACCTGACGTTCTCCATATGAAAGTCCGGCGAGAATCGGACTACCTCCTAAACCTGGACTCGTCGGAAAACATCAAACCAGACCACTGTTGCGGCGTCCACAATGCATGCTCTCTACTCCAGGTTAATCACAGGCGACAGGAGTTGCGGTAAGTGGAACACATCTGACAGGCCTGCGAGCATATGACCAATGGCCCTACAATTCTGTTGAAACTGTCGTACCGGTAGCTGAAGAGAGCTGTCTCTGTTTGGCAATAACTGCTAAATACCGGTCCTCATTCGGCGTTGTAACTCGGGGGGCGACCTGTGCTCTAACATCTACTCACATTACCATCATCTTGGAATCGTTGCCAAAGCTTGGAGATGACACTCTGGGCGATTCCAAGTTTCTCGGTTACTTCCAGCTGGGTAAGTCCACATTCCAGTCGTCCGATAATTCTACCACGTAAAAATCATCCAAATACTTCCTTTGTGCCATAACTATGCGGTTATTGCACTGAAAGGCTTTTAAAGCGCTTGTGAACAATTTTACTTCTTTGCCACCATTCCTTATATACCCCTCTCTTACACTCTCGTCATTGTGACGTACTATCCGCGCCATCTGGTGGTTTCCTGTAATTTGCATATTCTTCTTCAAGATGTGTGTGATAATTCTACAGGTAAAATTTTTATTTTAGAGTTCAATTTCTGTGTAATTCTGAATTATTCTTAATTTATGGACGTGAGTGTATATATATATATAATTTTCAAGGGTTTTTTATGCTTTTTGCAATGCAATTATAAATATAGTATTCAGAATTTTGTACATTTCTGACTTACAGTTTCTGAATATTTTACTTCGTGCAGAACTTCTACATCTTTAGACATTTGTTCGATTATAAAATAATTTTGAAATAGATTTAAAATCAATTTTTTTATTATTTTAGCATGTGTTTTTGCTTGCAATAGGATAACATTACATTCAACGTCAAAATTTTTTATTGTACAATTTAATACCTTAATAATGCAAATGGATTATCTTAAATGCGCAAATTAACTTTTAATTATAAAAATTAAGAGTTTTGTATATTTAAAGCATGATGAATCACAGGCAGTTATATAAGGTAAGTAAATGATAACAAATATAAGATGATATAGATTATGATTATATTGTATGTGTGATTTAATTATAATATTAAATATAAGTTTAATAAAATGAAGTTATTAATTTTAAATATATGTTTAACTTATTATAATTGTTGTACAATAAATAATATTGTAAATTATAATTTTGATATAATATTATCTTTTATGATTATACTACTGTGTTCCAAAAGTAAAACCAATTTTAAATTTAAATTTCCTGGGCATATGGAATTTTTTTTCTTTTTTAGGTGGCTGGCACTGTTCTTGACATCTGTGTGAAATTTCACGTCAAAATATTCATTAGTGTTTGAGTGACGTTTGGCTTTGGGAGACGCTGAAACTGATTGCGGCGATTTTTGAAATGTCTGAATTCATTGAGCAAAGAACTTGCATTCAATTTCGTTTGCGTAAGCTTTTACATGACAATTTTATAAAATTTTAACTACCTTATACATCCTTATGAAAAGTTAATTAAAAATTCATTCTTTCTAAATTTGTTATAAAACATTTGCCCATTGAAGATTATACATATTATTATAATTTTTATTTTCAAAATTTGTCAATATAATTTGTTTTGATGATTAGAAACAAATGTGCCATGAATGAACACTACTGATTTTAAACATTGTTAATTTATTTTTACATTCCTAATTTTCAGGACATATTATCTATTAATTTAAAACATACATAAAAGAAGGATTTTTTTTTTTATTTAAAGGCATATAATTTTATTATATAAATAATTTACTTTAATTATTAAGATTCTAATATTAAACTATTTTACATTTTGATAATTCCTCTTTTACTATTATTTTTTAAAAGTACTATAGAAATATTTTCCATTTATTAACCTGCTTCTGTTGATATTTTAATTTCAATTTTTTATTTAATTTTTAAATTTTTATATTATGCATTTCATATGATTATTTAAGAAATAATCTGTAAATTATACTTGTCATTATGAAGAAATTATTAATTTTTAATAGGATAATATTTTAAATAATAAAAATAAACAATATATATAAAAGATATCAGTTTTGTTGCCCTCATGTTTTTACAAGGATATATTGATATTTATCTAACTAGTACTTTTTATATTTCTAAACGTGTTTTATAGCAAATTGAAAGTGTACATAGATGTAATGTATTATTAAATAACTGCTTAATAAATTTGCTTGTTTATCTTGAAAATATTTTTTATTTAAAGAAACAACATATAACAAGAAATACATTTTTATTTATTTTCCTCCTTAATATTATTAGTACTTTTTTAAAGATTTGGCTTATTTTTATATTTTCTTACTTTTTTTTTTTTTTTTTATATTACAACTTCCTGTTCAATTTTTTTTCTTTTTATCAAGAATTTTGAAATGATGTAACGGTTGATAATGTTTATTACATAAAATCTTTGCGCTATCTGCAAATTGAAAGTTAAATAGTTATATATAAATGGATTATTGTAATTTTTATTTTCTTTGTAAGTTTCATGTGAATTTATTATATATATACCTTTATAATAGATTGGATGGAGTTTGATGGCCGAGTGTCTGGTGCTCGGTACCACGGGTTTAGGGTTCGAGTCCCGGCGGTGCCATGGATGTTTGTCGTGGTTCGAATCCACTTTAAGCCGTAGAATCCGGTCTCATATGACTGTAGAGCGTCGCAGAGCCCAATCAAACTTCTTCTCCCCCACATCATTCCCAAACTGTAAAGGGGCAACTCAGCTCTAGATGCAGTGATGTGGTGTAGTAGTAGTTTTAATTAAAAGCAGGTAGTTTGTAATGTGCTTGTGAGTTAAATAGTTATGCTCATTCGATTTCTTTTTTTCAGATTTTTATGTCTTTAAGAAATTTCAGCAGAAAAGTAAACGAGCACTAATACATTGATCTATGTCACATTATGTAGCTTATATCTGAACTGAACGAAGACAATTGAATTTTTTTCACGGGTTTAGGGTTCGAGTCCCGGCGGTGCCATGGATGTTTGTCGTGGTTCGGAATCCACTTTAAACTGTAAGTCCCGGTCTAATAGGATCGTAGAGCGTTGTGGGGGGTAGTTTCACTCTCGTCCACAGCATATCTTCGAGCTACACGTGGACTACACAAGCTACACATAGAATCATATTAGACCGAGAACTGGAAACCCGTGGCACGCCGTGCCAGACTATCAGACTATCGGCTATCATGCCGCTTAAAAATTGAATGAAAACGTGTGTTTTTTTGTTTGGAATTTAAATAGGTGATATCTCATAAATTTTCTTTATATTAATTATAGTACATAATTATAGAATTTTTAATAATTATTGTTGTTTATAAGTATAATACATTATGACGTCGAATTTCCTTAAGTATAAAGGGGTCAGACATTTTGGTTTTTAAAGAATTAGTTTACTGGCTTTATTAATAGAACTATGAATCAAAACACAGGTTTATTTGGTAACGAATATATTTTACAATATATTCTTCCAAACAATGAGTTGAATTAATTCCCCAGTTTTGATTTTTTATACTTTCAATCAATGTCTTGACAATGCAACACATCGTTAATGTTATTAACTGAATGACAGTGACTCATCTAATTAAACGGAAATTGTATGTTACATGAATAGTTGTGATTCATTCAATTAATAAGAAACGTTACGTAACACCTGAATCAGAATATAACGAGTTGTTGCAATTCGAGTGTTTGACCTTTGAATCAGTATTGCACATCTTTTCTTCTTCACAAATGATACTGAATGAGTAACATTTGAGTCAAACATCTTTCTTTCTCAAACTCAAACTCTTTTTCAACTCAAACAAGACTTTCACATAAGCAATTTCTAGAAATCTCACTCAAGTGATTCCACTTCCACACCTTTTTCTCAAATTACTTATAGAATTAAACACAATCATGTTGTTATTGCTCTACCTTACTACGGTGTCCAAACAGTAAGACCAAATTTCCAGGGCATATGGTATTTCAATTTGTTTTTCTTTTTGAGGTTGTTGGCACTGTCCTTGACATTTGTGTGAAATTTTATGTCAAAATATTCATTAGTGTTTGAATTACACTTGGCTTTGTGAGACTCTAAAATTGATTCCGGCGATCAATCGACTCAAAACGGTGTCCCCAGAGTGGTCTATTGAGTTTAGGAATAGTCAGAAGTAGCACGATGCTAAATCAGGTGAATACGGTGATTGTGGAACGATATGGGTTTCAGTTTTGGCGAAAAAGTCACGAAAATCAAAGCAGTGTGAGCTGGCGCATTCAGTGTTTTCGGTACCAATCGAGATTTGACGCGTTTGAGATCCAAAATGGAATGGACCGATCCTTTTGAAATTCCAACATCATCAGCAAGGTCTGTGATTGTAAGTAGACGGTTTGCCAGCACCAAATCTTTAATTTTTTGGATGTGATTTCGTCGGTTTTAGTGTCTCACAAAGTCAAGCGTCACTCAATCACTAATGAATATTTTGACGACAAATTTCACACAGATGTCAAGGACAGCGCCAACAACCTAAAAGAAAAAAATT
The DNA here is from genome assembly GCA_021605095.1 of Caerostris extrusa. Lineage (NCBI taxonomy): Eukaryota > Metazoa > Arthropoda > Arachnida > Araneae > Araneidae > Caerostris > Caerostris extrusa. Next base: position 53,549 of record BPLR01011596.1, on the reverse strand, counting down.
GAAATTCTATATGACCTGGGATTTTTAAATTGAAAATTGGTCTTACTTTTTGGACACAGAAGTATAATAACTTCTCAGTGATATATTCCTTATATATCTAATTAAATTTAAGTGGAACAATTAATTTTCTTCTTATTATTAAATAGAATTTTTTGTGGTGGGTGAGTAGAGGAATTGGTCAAATTTTTAATATCATACCCTGGCAACATCATGTCTTTATAACAGAAGTGCGCAGAAGCTATGTCAACTATAGTCTCATATACAGATTCCATATTTCATTAAAAACCCCATATCCTATTTTTAATAAAATTAGATATAGTAGCTTCTTACATTTATTAAACTTTATTAAAAACCAAATAAACAATATGAATTTAAAAATATAAGCAGAAATTTTATAAAACAAATTCAATGGAAAAAATTAACAAAAATATATTCAATTATTATAAGGTCAGGCGACTTTGATAAATTTTTATCGTCTGCTGCGTAATTTGTCACGTGCCGTTCGCAGGAACTCTTTAAAAGGCTGATTAGTTAGTTGTGAACATGTTTTGAATTAACTAACTTCATAAACATGTACAGTTGTACCAAAATTAAATATAGCCGTCAAACTGTTTTTTTTTTTAAGTTAGAGTAATTTGGTTTTTGACAACCATTTTCAAAATTCAGTCAGAAAAAGATATGGGTTGCGTTTAAAATGTTTGGTTGCTTATTTCTCTATATGCTGTATCGAATAGTATTATATCGAAGAGGAAAACCAATTTGAATAATATAAATTGCAAAACGATTAACAAAAAATTCAAATTCAAATTCAAACTATTCAGATAGTTTTAAAATTTGTTCTTAGCTCTTCAGTATTTTCTGAAATTTATTCATTTTATTAAAATTTTTTCAATACTGAAGGTACTTAATTTTAAAAAGAGGAAAAATGTTTAAATATTTTTTTGATTTCCTACAATTTTTGTGGCAAATTTTACTATTAAAATAAGCGTTTTCGGAATAGCATTTAAACCCAGAAAGACCAGTATTTGATTATTACCTTCTGCTAAAAATGATAAAAAGCATTGATAAAAGTGATGTCAATAGCAGAAAAGAAATGACTAAACAAAATATATCAACCTCGAAATTATAAACAAATTTTACTGCATAATCGCCAAATTAATTAATCATAAATTCGAGACACTATTACAAAAATATTGTTGTAGGTAAAAGTAAATGTTTGAATATCGCAATACTACTGTGTCCAAAAAGTAAGACCAATTATTGTTTTTTTTTTCAAAAACCCTTTATTTATTCTTCCAAATTCTTTCAACTTCCTTCAAAGTAATGCCATCCGGACACAATGCACTTATGGCAACTTTTTTTTCCAATCCTCAATGCATGCTAAAAATCATCGGCCGGGATGGCCTTCAAATAATCGCTGAATCTCTTCAACCGACTCAAAAAAGGTGTACCGAGTGGTCTCTTGAGTTTAGGGAATAGCTAGAAATCGCAAGTGGGATTACGGTGGTTGTGGAACGATATAGGTTTCATTTTTGGCGAAATTGTCACGAAGAATCAATGCAGTGTGAGCTGGCGCATTATCGTGATGCAAAAACCAGGAGGGTATGTTGCCTTCAATCCTCAAGGATGGTTTATTCTATGTTGGGATGTCGTACAATTCTCAATCAAACCCCTTCGTTAGTGATAGTATAACTAAACCATTTTCATAAAGTTACCGATATAACCTTTCAAATATTTTGTGGTTTGACGTATGTTTATTCAGAAGGCATTCCTGATACAGAATTAGCTCTTCTTCGCCATTACCATTAGTACATTAGATGCATTTCTACATTTTCTTTTTTTCTCACATGTGTGTGTCGGTTGACGAAAGCTATACCACCTATTTGCCTTCCATCGACAACATTCCCCGACAATCACGCCATCGCAGATGCTAAGTTTGTATTACTGTTAGTTTTAAACATGTCTGCAAAAAAGCACTTTACAAGGGTGTTGCAAGCAAACAGTGTTTTTCCTTTCATGTGTCACTTTTTTGTTTTTACGTGTGTTTGTGCCTTTACGTGTCACTTCCACTGTATAAAAAGAACGGTTGTTTTAGTGAGCTATACCACCTGTCAAAGTTGGTCCAGGATTTTGAAATCGCTCTATATGCAGAATTGAATACGACATGTGCGATTTTTATCTTGTGTATTTCCATTTCCTATGGTTTCTTTTATCCTAGTTAAAATTATAATATGTAAGACTTTATATACAGAACAAAAATGATTTTTTAAATAAGAAATTTCACTTAAAAAGTTGAAGATGCCCATAGAATACATAACATACTATTTTTTTTTTTTCGTCATTATGACAATATACATAAGGCATCAATGATTACAATAGCATAAAAATACCGAAATTCAAAAAAAAAAAAAAAAAAAGAATTTTCAACAAGAATTTTATTTACACAAAATTATTTAGGCATTTAAAATTGATTTTTATATAGCGCCGCCAGGATATCTATATTTAACTCGTCGTGGACTTTCATACGTTATTATATTCACTGCAAGCTATTAAAATTGTTTTAGTATAAAAGGTGGCATATAACAAACTACTACTTCTACCTCACATGACATCATTGTGACTAGAGGTGAGTTGCCCCTTTTACAGTTTAGGAATGATTTGGGTGAGAAGAAGTCTGATTAGCTCTGTGACACTCTACGGTTATATGAGACCGGAACCACTACAAACATCCCTGGCACCGCCGGGGCTTGAACCCGAAACCTGTGGTATCCAGCGCTAGAGTGCTGGACACCTGGCCATCAGGCCCCGGCATACCACAAACGCGAAATTTAAATAGGATATACAACATGATAGAGTATTCAAATAATTAGCATCCCAACTGCATATTCGTAAAGCATTTAGAAGTAACGCTACCTGTAATTTGTAGTATCAGGTGAATCCCGGTTTTGGGTATATTATCATGAGCTCTGTATTTATCCATGGAAACACCAAGGAAACGACCATTGGCAGCTTGTATTCATTATCGGCAAACCTGGAGTTAATTATACCAAATTTCCGAGTCGAGATGCTGCTATGCACCCCCACACATGGACAATCCAGTGTCACACTTTGCTATTCCATCTAAGTTCCTGGGATTACGTTTCTTAGTTTTTTTTGTCTCATGAATAAGAATCCAAAATGTTAAATTTGCGTTTATCTGCAGACAAGACATGTTTACAATACGTTTCGGGGGTTATTTAGTACTGATTTTGCCAAAGATATCCCAAGCTTTCTGTTTTCCTCACTTACAAAAAATTTTCGTTGGACAGAATTCCTATATAATCCTTCTGATATTAAATACACTTTCAAAAGATTCGGGACAAATCGAAAAAAAAAATGTAGCTCAATTCTGCAGAAATTTTTTTTTTTGCAGCACTCGAACGTGTCTTTTTCACAAATTTTCTAACTATTTATTTTTGATCAATGATGAGTTAACTTTTCCATAAGACCCTTTTCTTTACCTTGCTTTCTATCCGATTATTTCCTTTAAAAAGTTATATCTCATTCTGCACCAGAGGTGGCCAACCCAAATATCCTTGCGGGCCACTTTGGAAATGCATCCTAACTCCGTGGCCGCATATAAAATTAAATACCCCATATTAGATTGAGACCCACTGTGGACATTTTTTGGAGTGAAGAATTGAAACACAATGAGCTATTATTATTGTGTTCACTATTATTTTTACCTGTAAATATAGATAATATAATAATAATGACACTAAACGCACCTATATTGTAAAAAAATATATAGAACAAAAAATATAAAAATATATAAATATAAATGAAATAAAAAATGAAATCATTAACAAATATTTATTTTACAAGTGCGATATTTGCTTCTCCACTCTTTCACTTAGCTTTTTACAAATCGATGCGCGCGCATCATGAGTTCGCAGAATATAATTTAATTATTCTGCGAACTGTAAACTCATAGATAAAACAGGCAATATCTGTCCTATATTCGCGAGAATATTATTTTAAAATCAAAGTTAATTTTTCTTATAATTTCTATAGTTAATTTTTAAATATAGGTATGCACACATATTGCATTTTTAATAGATTGGTTTTCACTACTTTGGCTATTATAAAATAAATATATTTTATAAAAGTGTGATAAATCTCACGGACCATAAAAATGTTCAAAGCGGACTGCGGGTTGGCCACCCTTGTTCAACACAGGTAGAATTAGATAAATTTACTAATTTAGCAGTATTCGAACATCTACTGTGATGAAAATATCAATTTCGGAATGCTGTTCGTTGTTTTCTTACAACTACAAGCCATTTTCAGAAAATAAAAATAACTAAGTGAACGAGTAAATATTAAAGCCAATCGTTTTTATAAATGTCCCCAAGGTGTAAAATAAATAAATAAATAAATTTAAAAAAATAAAATAAAATACAAAAAATAATAATAATCGACTTATTTGTCTACTTCAATTTTACTTACGTTCACTGCATTTAGTATGCACACATACAAAGACAATAAAAATTTATAGCCAAAATGTACATTTTTCACTATTTCTATGAAGAATAATTTTGAATGGAAATATTCTTAGATATTTCCTTGAAAGACGATATATATCGCATTCTTAAAAATAAATATCATTTTCAAATTACTGTATTCTATTTGATATTTAAGAATATTTCGATACATTGCAAGGATTTTGAATAACATTTACTCTTTTCTCAATATATTTATGAAAAAGGCATAAATATAAACATTATAAATTTATGTACATAAATATCTAAAAATATTAGAATATCTAACAAGCTTTCTGTATTCAAGTAAACAAGTAGACTTTTGAAAGATGTACTTTTACTTAGCTCAACTTATATTTCAAATAGCTAAATTATTAATAATTTTTTGTTAACACATATTATCACACCCTGAATTCAAATTTTTTATTACATCTGAGTGAAATTATTTTATTACAAAAATGTTAATTTCATTATTGGAAAAACTGAACGATTAAAAATCAAAGTAAAATGTGTACATAATAAATTAGCTACCATTGCCAAATTATTTTGTACATCTACATGTTATTTCTGTATTAAAAATTGCTATTTCATGAATTTTAATGAAGCGCACTGAGTTAAAAAGTTTTCAACCTTTAAGTTATTTTCTTATCTTTATTAAGTAATGTAGGGAATTTTGAAAAAAAAAAAGAATGAAAAGCATTAATGTTTAAGAGGAAAATAAATTTTAGCTCGTTTTTGTATATAGAGAATTATCTTAGAATAAAAGTTTCTTGCATAAGTATATTTATTTAAGGCTTTCAAAGATTATTAATAGTACTTAAATTAATATTAAAAGGGAAAATATATATTTTTTATTTTGAAAAAAGAAATATTAATAAATACATTGTAACGTCTCAGCTTGTATTAGACCTGTAACGGCTTCAAGAAGGGGGCCACTTTCTGGTTCATGGGACATTTTAAATTTTATTTACAAGCAAAATATATATATAATGAACTTTGGATTAATATACAAAGAAACATTCGAAATAAAATTTGATAACAAGTGCACGGTTAAATTACAAGAATACCAGTTTACTCCACGGTCGGAGATTTTTCTGAGTTCTCGAGTCTACGTCGAATCTAATTGCCAGGTCCGCGGTAGATCTTAATTATCACATGGCGTTATACACGAAACCACAAGGAGTTCACTTTGAATATAGGCTAAATCTCCGGCCTATTCAATCACTTCAGGGGGAAAACAAACAATTCTGGTGGCAGAACTTTCTCTTTCTTCACCAAAAACCTCCTTTAAAGACAATCCAAAAACAAAGACAAAGGGATCAGCTTCCTCACTTATCATTGGAGTAGACATTTCTTTTCTCGGTCTATCACCCATCACAATGGAACAACTCATGGTATAGTTTCTATTCAATCTGTAGTTGTTTCGACTTATGAAAGTCGCACAGATATTCGCTAATTTCCTCATTATCCATGACACCGAATATCTGCTATCTGATTTGAGTGACAGGTTGTTCTCATTGGTGCAAAGTACTAATTGCATGCAATATAACTACCCACAATACCGCTTGTCTAAATTGAGTGATGGGTTGTTATTATATACTTGTCAAATGATATACATTCCTTTCTTTTTTTTATTTCTGGTAATGAAATGCCAAAACCCTTCCTGTGGGAAAATGCTGCAATATAACTAAACTTTGCGATCTAAATAAATAGCATTACTATTTATTAAAGAAAGAATGTTGTTACTGTTTGCATATGACTGAGTTTATTTTAAACATAATATTATTATTTTCTATACATAGTTTATTCTTTAGAATATGAGAGATTAATTATTATGGTTTCAATAATAATAAAATGTAAGTGTACAAATCATTTGCTACTCAGGATTATATATGCCAAATTCAAATAATTTAAAAACAAATTCCAGACGGCAGAATAATCATTTGTGTAGATGGGAGACAGTATGATATTAAAAGTACTGTCTCCCATTAATTATTTGCTATTTACTCTTGTTACTTAAGTAATAATTGATCTCTACTATTTAACAAGAAGTCATTTGATTCTAAAGAATTTATTGATGGAAATTACAAAGAAAATTTCAAATTAGAAATTCCTTAGAAATTCTTCCAACTCTACTTAAATGATACAGTATATTAAAACAGTATGTCTCCCATTAATTATTTGATATTTACTCTCATAATTTGATTAATAATTGATTCCTACTAATTAACAAGAAGAACAAAGGTCATTTGATTTAAAAAAAATTACTGATAGAAATTGAAAACAAATTTGTCGGAAATTTAAAGCACAAGTGGAAGTTACCGTTTTGTTAACAAAATGATCAATTTTTTTTTAAAAATTAACCAACAGAATATAGACAAACATTTGTTAATGTAAATCCTACAGATAAAAGCATCCTTTTTATTCGAAAATTATTAGCTTTTCGCAAAAGTAAACAACTCAAGTAGTGATACCGAAATCTATTAAATTAAAACTTTCGCTTTGCGTCGAATTCACGAATTAAAACTTTGGAATAGTTAATTCCTTAGAATATAAGAGATAAATGATGTTTTTAATAACTAAGTGTAAGTGTACTTAATAATTTTGCTAATCAGGATTATATATGCCAAATTCAAATAATATAAAAACAAATTCTAAAAAAGCAAAATGTCATTTTGCGTTGATGGGAGAAAGTATGATGTTAAAAAATTAATTATTAGATACTTACTTTTATCATTCAAGTAATAATTGATTACTACTATTTAACAAATTTCAAATGTTAAATAGTTAATCAAATAATAATTGATTAACTATTTATCATTTGATCATAAAGAATTTATTGATAGAAATTGAAGAAGAATTTATTGGAAATTCAAAGCACAAAATGAACGTTTTTCCAAAAAAAAAATGATATATTTATATTAAAAATTGACCAACAAACAGACATTTGAAATTTAATGTAAATCCATCACATAAAAAAGCATTCTATTTATTCCAAAATTACAAGATTCTTGCAAAAGTAAACAAGCAGTGAAATCGAATCTTTTAACTTAAAACTCTCGTTTTGTGACGAATTCACGAATTATAAAACTTTCGAATAGTTAATTTCTTAAAAATATGAGAGATAAATTAAAATGCATTTAATAAGAATAAACTGTAAGTGTACATAATAATTTGGCCACTCACTCAGTATTATATATAACAAATTCATATTATTGAAAAACAAATTCTAAAAGCAAAATTATCACTTACGTAGATGGGAGACTGTATAGTATTAAAAAGACTGTCTCCCATTAATTTTTTTTATATTTATTCTTATCATTTGATTAATAATTGATTACTATCTAACAAGAATCATTTGATCTTAAAGAATTTACTGATAGAAATTGAAAAAACTTGTTAGAAATTCAAAGCATATTTGAAGGCTAACGTTTTTCCAATAAGATGATGAATTAAAAAAAAAAACCTACAGAATACAGACAGACATTTTAAATTTATTGTAAATCCATGAAAATGACATTGTTTTCTTATAATATAAAAAGCATATTTTTATTCGAAAATGATAAACTTCTTGAAAAAATAAACTACCCAAGCAGTAAAAAACGAAATCTATTAATTTAAAACTCTCGCTTTATGACAAATTCATGAATTAAAACATTCCAATAGTAAATTCCAGAGAACAAGAGAGATAAATTATGATTTTAATAAGAATAAAATATAAGTATACATAATAATTTGGCCATACAGAAATATATATGCCAAATTCAAATAAATTAAAAACAAATTTAAAAGCAAAATATAATTTACGTAGATGGTAGACAGTATTGTAATAAAAATACTATCACCCATTAATTATTTGATATTTACTCTTATTATTTGATTAATAATGATGAATACTATTTAATAAAAAGTCACTTGTTCTTAAAGAATTTATTGATAAAAATTGGAAAAAAAAAATTGCTGGAAATTCAAAGCACAAATGAAAGCTAACGTTTTTCCAATAAAATAATCAATTTAAAAAAAAACCATCAAAATTTAAACAATTTAAAACCAAATTCTAAAAAGCAAAATATCATCTACGTAAAAAAATATTATTTATGGGAGAAAGTATGATTTAAAAATACTGTCTCCTATTAATTATTTAATATTTAAATCTTTCATTTGATTAATAATTGATTACTACTATTTATTTGAAATTTTTTTTAATTTCTATTAATAAATTCTTTAAAACAAATGACCTTTTGACAAATTTGTTGGAAATTTAAAATATAACATGTAGGCTACCGTGTTTCCAATAAAATGATTCAAATTTTTAAAAACAAATTGACCAACAGATTACAAACAGATATTTGAAATTTAATGTAAATCATCCGTATAAAAAATATCCTATTTATTCGAGAACTTACTCTTATTGATTTGAATAAAATTGAACCTGATTACTAGTGGAAACGAAATCTATTAACTTAAAACTTTCGTTTTTAAAAATTGAAAAAATTGAAATTAAAAACTTTCAAATAGTTAATGTTTTTTAAAAAATAGGAAACTCAAAAAAAATATGCCAAATTCAAAAAAATTTAAAAACAAATTCTAAAAATCAAAATATCATCATTTATGAGGTGGAAGACAGTATGATATTAAAAAATACTGTCTCCCATTAATTACTTGATATTTACTCTTCATTTGATTAATAATTGATTACAACTATTTATTTGAAATTTTTTTCGATTTCTATCAATAAATTCTTTAAAATCAAATGACCTTTTTGACAAATTTGTTGGAAAATTTGTTGAAAGCAAAGCACAAATGAAGGCTACCGTGTTTCCAATAAAATGATCACATTTTTAAAAATAAATTGACCAACAGATTACAGACAGATATTTGAAATTTAATGTAAATCTTTCATATAAAAGCATCCTATTTATTCGAGAAATTATAAGCTTCTTGGCAAAATAAACAACCCAAGAAGTGGAAACGAAATCTATTAACTTAAAACTTTCGTTTTGTGACAAATTCACGAATTTAAATTCTAAAAAGCAAAATTATTATTTACGTAGATGGAAAACAGTATGTTATTAAAAAATCTTGTCCTCCATTAATTATTTTCTATTTACTCTTATCATTAGGGTAATAATTGATTACTTCTATTTAACAGTAACCCCCTTTTGAATTTAATGAATTTACTGATTGAAATGAAAACAAATTTGTTGGAAATTCAAAGCATAAAAAAAAAAGGCTACTGTTTTTTCCAATAAAATGTAAAGTTTTTTAAAAAAAATTACGGATTTTTAAAAACGGATTAAAAAAAAAAATTCACAGTAATGATTTTAAAAAAAAAGTTGACCATCAGAATACAGACAGGCATTTGAAATTTAATGTACATCTTTCACATAAAAGCATCCTGTTTTTTTCGAAAATTATAACCTTCTAGCAAAAGTAAACAACCCAAGCAATGAAAACGAAATCTACTAACTTAAAACTCTCGTTTTGTGACGAATTAAAGCTTTTGAATAGTAGAATGAGATTATGATGTATACAAATTAAATTAAATTATTATTATAAATTAAATTATTATAAATTAAATTATTATAAATTAAATTATTATAAATTAAAATTATTATAAATTAAATTATTTTAAATTAAATTATTATAAATTAATAACAAATAAAATACAAATAATGATGTATTTAATAAGAATAAATGTGTACATAATAATTTGGTCTCTCATTATTATATATGCCTTCAAATATTTTAAGAACAAATTCTAAAAAAACAAAATATCACTTACATTGATGGGAGGCAGTATGATGTTAAAAAAAAGACTGCCTCCAATTAATTATTTGATATTTACTCTTTTCATTTGATTAATAATTAATTAATACTATTTATTTGAAATTTTTTTCGATTTATATCAATAAATTCTTTAAGATCAAATGACTTTTGATCTTAAAGAATTTATTGATAGAAATCGAAAAAAAAAAAAATTGTTGGAAATTTAAAACACAAATGAAGGCTATCTTTTTTTCCAATAAAATTGGCCATCAGAATACTTATAGACATTTGAATTTAATGTAAATCTTTCATATAAAAGCCTCCTATTTTTCGAAAAATATAAACTTCTTGCAAAAGTAAACAACCAAAGCAGTGAAAACGAAATCTATTAACTTAAAACTCTCGTTTGTGACCGCAGAAATCATTTGATCCTCATTTTTTACGTCTGCAAGAATTTTCTCATTAAGAAGGGGCAACTAAAGCAAACATTCGGAATTGAAAAAGTCATGTTTCAAATAAACGAATCTGAATCGTTGACGCACCGAGTTTAATTGAATTTCAAATGAAGCGCACCCTTATTTGCAGAGCAAGGAGACCTCATTACTTATGTATTTCCAATCGAAAACAATTAATGGCTGACTGAATGAACCCATCATCATTACTAATTCAAGTTCTCATTTTCTTAAAATATGCCCACGTTGTTGAATTTTTCTTGAAACGAAACATTTAATTATTCATTTAGCAAATCTTCCCGAAAACCTCTTTCCCGCTTAAAAATTAAATCGAATGTAGAGTCAAACGACGAGAAATGAGAAATTAAAGGGAGACACAAGAAGAAAAGAAAATGGCTGCCAAATTGAAAATGGAATTTCCACGTAAAGGTTACGTTGGGAAAGTGAATTTTTGATTTTAATTATTGTTGTCGTTGTTTATTGTGGTGTCGGTTAGAGTTAAGAATGTCGTTTTATTAATTCAAGGGCTTTTCTCCTTTTAGAAGATGGGATACAAAAGGCGAAAATCATTAAAAAAAAATTCTTTTTTTTTTTTTTCTATCCCTCTCTCTCTTTTAGTTGAATAGAGTATGAATAATTGAGTAGGCTTAGTTCTCCATAATATGACTTTCACCTGTCGGATTTTTTAATTAAAAAAATATCGCCAAGGCATTATTTGGCGAAAGAGCAATCGCATCATAGCTTTGAAGACAAAAAGGATTTAATAATCTTTTCAGCTGCCTTACAGACAGATGTTTGAATAATTAATTAGTAAACACTGAAAGTCATTTCTATGCTATAATGATTGAACGAATATGACTTTTACATTTACTGTAACAAATTATGCAAAGATTTTATTAATCAGAAGTAACAGAAAAAAATAAAAATTACATTGTCTAGAAAATCATGCAATTTGCTCCATTTTGTTACAGAACTCCTAGAATTTCATCGTGACATTTATTTATTTAGTTAAGCAAATATAAATCAGAAATTGGGAGATTTTTAAAAATGTCTCCTACATAATTAAAGTTTTATAAGGCAATATAAAACTGTAATTATAATTGATAAATTATTATTTAAACTTTTCGTATTTCATTACATTTCTTTGGCATTGAATAGTTTAAAAGAATATTCCCTTTTAAATTATTCTACTGAAATATATCACTTATTATTATTATTAATGTAAAGTATTAGATCAATAAACAAATAGTATTGTTATTAAATGTATGCATCATTTGTAGAATAATTAATATTTAAAAATTTCCTATTACATTAGCATAAGTATGTGATTGAAAATTGTACAATAAATTTTATTTTCTCAATAAAAAAATAAATTAATTAATGCTTACAATAATTAATAATTTAATGTTAATTAATTAATAATTTAATAATGAATTACATTATTAATTAATTAAATTATTTTAAATTTTATTAATTAAATAAAATAGTTCATTAATTATTTCAATTATTTAATTAATGTATTTTTAATTATTTTATATTTTTATTAATTATTAAAATTATCTTAATTACCTATTTAATAATTTAATTTTAATTATTTCTATTTTATTCTCTATAATTTGGCAATGTAAATATTCCGCTTTTCTGTTTTTTTTCTGAAAATAATTTTATTCTGTTATGAAAAAAGTAATACGTAAAATCATAAGTTATAAAGAATAATTTTTATTTATTTTGAAACATTATGAAATATATTATTACATCTTATTAGCTTACATTAATGTAAATTAATGTAAATTAATAATTTTAATTAATTTTTAAGGACATGTTAAAAGTGATTATATTTTCAAAAATCTTTCCCGAAAACTGTTAAAAATGCATTACACAAATTGATTGTTAACTTTGTTTTAATGATTCTGTATTCTTTTATTCTAGTTATAATTTGTTATTATATTAATATAATTATAATTCTTTATCCTATTATTATAATTACAATTCTTTATTCTATTATTATAATTACAATTATTATAATTAAGATCTATTATTGATTATAAATATTTGTATTTTTATTCATAATAATACTTTCCAAATGAGTATTCTGATATGCATTAAAAAAAAAAAAAAAAATAGAAAAGTGATTCAAAACTTAAAGTATTTTTTTTTAAATAAGGATAGTTGTATTTTCAATACAGTTCTTTTACTAATCAATGTATGCAAATCAGTATTTTGCAAATGGATTATATATTTAGATTTTTTGTATAAATATGCATTATAGCTTAATAATGAATGGTTAAAATATTAATTTTAATCAATGTAAATGCTTTGTTTCATACGCTTATAAATCACTTTACAGAATGTTAGTTGTCTTTTCATTAATAGAAAAGAGATTCTTTGTTGTACAATGGGAAATAAAAATGTTTAATATAATGGAAGGATCAAAAGAGGTTATACCTTTTACCCTGACATTATACAATATAATGTAATCATAATAATCATCCTCAATGGCTCAACAGACCCATAGCCGTCTGTCTACTGGCAGATTCGGAAACATGAGATGTATTCTTTTTTACGGCGTAGGACTGTCAAACTTATCCCAATGCCTATATTAGACCTGGACCTACGGTTTAAAGTGGATTACAAACAACTACAAACATCCATGGCACTGCTAGGACTCGAACCCGAAACCTGCGGCACCGAGCGCCACAGCGCTAGTAACTCGGCCATTAGGCCCCAATTAAAATTACGGGGCATTAATGTAATTTAATTTTCAACAATTCTATGATAATTTCTTTTTTGTGTAAAAATAAATTAATTTGTTTGAATTGTTTTGACAATTGATCCATTAATTTGTTTCTTTTTGTGTTTTTTGTTTTACAAATCGAATTTTCAACATATTTTTAAAAGAAAAGCTATAAATTTCTGTGTAATATAACGTATAATAAAAGGAACTATCATTTAAAATTAATAAAACGAAAATATGAACAATCTAGTTATCTCTGCTTAAAAAAATTAGAGACGGAATTTCGATAAGTATTCATTAAATAAGCATTTTCAGATTTAATATAGTAGCGGAATAAAAGATGCAATTTTCTTTTAGATTTAAATAAGACAAACAAAAGATTTGCTCTTGTTTTTATGCAAATTTCTATATTACTTACAATAAATTAGAAATTATTATATTTTTATTACCAAATTACCTTCTGTTATAAGAATTCAAAAATTCAATACTATATACAACAAATAATATCAAAATAATTTTTTGTCAAACTATTAACAATGTTTATTCTCTGTTGAATGAAATCTAATGTACATTTTACATATTTGTTACCCTGCAAAATGGAAAGGAAAAAAAAAATATGGAATTCCTGCTCAAAATTGCAATATATTATGATCACTAAGTCTTCATTTCAACTATGCTATTTAATTTATTAAAACTACATTCGATCAGATCAGTATTTAAGTTTTAGAATAAAATATATAATTTTTTTTTTTTTTTCATTCTGTAATGTATTTCAGAGACATATTTTTGCATCATACAAATTTCATTGAGAGTTATTGGTTTACCAATCCTAATAATTCAAGACAATTCTTATTTAGAAATCTATAATAATGCACTCTTTATTTATATTGTTTAGCATAGTAATATCTTTCGAAAAAACAGAAAAATCTTTTTCGAAATAGGAAAAAAAGACCCCTTTCAAAATGGAAAGGCTTTACTGTTTCTTTCTTCCAAATTCACAGTCTCATGTAACCGCACGCACACACACACACACACACACACACACACACACACACACACACACACACACACACACACACACACACACACACACATATATATATATATATATATATATATATATATATATATAATATAAATATATGTAAAGAGAGAGAGAGAGATGGATATATATATATAAACCCACTTTAGGCTCAACAGCCCCATGGCGGGCAGGGTGTCTTCCCATCTATCTATTGGCAGATTTCGAGACGACAGATGTTAACTTTTTAGGGGTAGAATTGTCAGCTCTATGCCCGGTGCTCTACAGTCATATTAGACCCATTACTTATGGCTTAAAATGTTTTCCGAACCACTACAAGCATCCATGGCAAGCGCCAAAGCTCTAGTCACTCGGCCATCAGGCTCATGTATATATATATATATATATATATATATATGTAAAAGGGGCCTCATGGCTAGCTCTGACACTTGATAACGCAGGGTTCCAGTTCCGGTGCCATGGATGTTTGGAATGGTTTAGAATCCACGTTAAACAGTAGGTATCGCCCAATAGGATAGTAGAGCTTTTGTGGGGTAGTGTTACTCGCGCCAGTAGCATATCTTCAAGTTACACGTGCCCCATGTGTAGTGCTAAATGAGTAACAGCGGTGCAGCCCTTGGTTATGGCATAAAAATAATTGTCTGTATTTGCCAGGTATATTGAATATATATCTTCTTCATTGGCGCAACAGCTCGATGATTGGGTAAGGCTGTCTACCCACTGGCAGATTTCGGGGCAGATGTTCTGTTTTTACGGGTAGGGTCGTCAGCCCTACGACCAACTTTCTACAGTCATATTAGCCGTCGGTCGCTCATTCGGCCATTAAGCCCCACATGCATATATATATATATTTATTTATATATACAGTCTGAGTGAAAACTTTAAGGCCAACATAGAAAATAACATAAAAGAAAAAAATTACAAATTCTTAGAAGGTTGTGTAGGAGCCATTACTTCGAATTACTTCAAATATTCTTGTTTTCATGGATGAAACGAGTTTTTGACAAAGGGTGGGGTCGGTTTTATACCATTCATCTTCGATAGTAGATTTCAGCTCTGTTGTTGATGTAAAATGTCTCCCATTTGCATAAACTCTTCTTGCTAAGTCAGCCTAAAGGTTCTCGATTGGGTTGAGGGTCAGGTGATCTAGCTGGCCATTTCACAGTTTCAACATTGTTGACTTGGAGCCAATTTTTGTGCTGTTACTGAATGGATCGGTGTGCATTGTCTTGCTGATATTTCCAATTTTCTCCAGCAAGACATTCAGCATTTGGCAAAGATGATTTGTTAGGACATTTTGGTATCCTTGTGAATTCATTCTACCTGAAACGAATGCAATTGAGCCCCCACCATTGTAAGAAAAACAGCCCCAAGTCATGACAGACCCTCCACCTAATTGGCGCTTCGAGAATATTTCTTTTTAATTTCTTTTATCATGCCAGTAGAAATTCCTGCCATCTGGTCCATCCAAATTCCATTTTTTTTTCGTCAGAAAATATGATTATCCATTAGTTGTCCCAGGTCATGACTTTCTGGCCAAAGTTCAAACGCTCTATTTTGTGTCTCTGCAGTAACTGATGCTTAGTCAATTTTGCTGTATAAGTGTACCTTCCAGACCTTCTAATTGTGTTATAAATCGCTTTTTGACAAACTTTTTTTTCAATAACTCTTGAATTATTATTAAAGATAAAGTGAAAAAGCAACCTGCTTCTGCACCTGAATGTTGGAGGCAGCAGTGAAGTTTGAAGAAGTGCGGCCTCGGTACCCCAAAAGCCCGCACTTCATCGCCGCTCGCAGAGAGACGGGGAAGAAATTACGTCGGAGGAATTTTAGAACTAATCCGATTAGGACTAATGGAGGGATGATATTTCCTTTCTTTTTTTTGTGCTTAGCGAAAGCGCTTCCATTTTATTCCCTCGACTTGGGGGAAAACGGCGGCTGCTCCGTTTCTTTTTAAAGCTTTTATGCATTTGATGGATTTATTTTAAAACGCTTCGCTCTTTGACAGGGAACACGGAGCTTAGGGGAATTTGGATTGTCACATGTATCATCTGTTAGCTCCCGAAATTGGCTTAGAGTTTATTTGGCGATTTGCTACCCTCTCCAGAATGCCTTTTCGATAATAAGTAAGTAATAATATATCTCGATTCTAATACTTTAATACACCCTTGCATCTCTCTCTTGAATACAATCGTGTTTAAATGAATAGGCATCGTAATTTTATGTCTTCATCGAATAATTGGAGTAATTTTTTTGAAGTATAATAAATTTGTCTTCAGGCTTTTGAGAAGGATGTGTTGGGAGTGGGTCTGAAAAGTGATAGAGAAAAAAATGATCAAATGATCTTTATACTACTATGCCCAAAGAGTAAGACCAATTATTTTTTTTTCAAAAACTCTTTATTTATTTTTCCAAATTTATTTCATCGCCTTCAAAGTAATCCTCCGTCCACAATCAACTTTTTTTATGCACTTTTCCCAAAAATCCTCGTCAGGGAGGGATGACCTACAAAGAGAGCGGCGATTCACGTTGATTCTCTTCAATCGACTCAAAACGGTGGCCCTGGGGTGGAATAATTTATTTTTACTCTTGCAATAAGAGGGATCGAAATCTAATAGGTTAGCTATTGTAACGTCTCGGCCTATACTAGACCTACAACGGCTTCAAGAAGAGGACCCATTTCAGGTTCACGGGAACGTTTTAATTTTTATTTACAGGCATTATATGTATACAGAACTCTGGGTTAATACAAAATTATTTAACAAAAAAAAAAAAAAAAAAGCTGAGATTTTCAGAGTTCTCGAGACTACGACGAATCTAAACACGTGGCTCTGTAGCTGACCTTCATTATCCCACGGCGGGATACACAAATCAAAAGAGGATAACTTTGGGAACAGAACTTTGGGAAACCCCCTTGTCGACTCGTCGCTGAACTCTCTTTTCTTCTTTAAAATCCTCCCTTTAAGAAAATCCGTCAAAAGGGAAGAATCAGCTACCCCTCACTTCTCATTGGAGTAGACATTTCTCAGCCCGTGGTCTATTACCCATCACGATGCAACAACTCATGGGGTAGTCCATATTCCATCTGTAATTGTTTAGATCCGTGAAGGTCGCACAAACAAACGCTAATTTCATGAGTCTCATTATACATGACACTGAATATCTGCTTATCAGATTTGAATGACGGGTCGTTCTCATTAGTACGAAAACACTGATTGCATGTAATATAATTACCCATATAACTGCTTGTCTGCTGTCAAATTCGAGTGATGGGTTGTTATTACATACTTTGTCAAATAACATTCATTCCTCTCTTCTGGGAATGAAATGCCGAAATTCTTCCCCGTGAGGAAAGGAAATGCTACATCAGGCGACAAACTGGTCAATTGACTGTTTTTTGCGTAGAGGTAATGTGCAATAATGTCTGAAAAGAAATTAAAGAATGGTTGAAATTAATGAAGTAAATTCGGCGAAGAAAATGTATGATGAATGTGTAACTCCAAATGGCGTTTCCAAGAAATGTTTTTGTGAAGTGACGTCTAATAGAAGGGAAAGTACTTTGTAGAGTGTCATAAAAGAATAGATACGCCCGCATAAGACTTTTCTTGTTACAAATATTTGGAATTTGCAGATTTCAAAGGACAGTGTATCAAAAATACATAGCATCACTATGAGCGCAATACAGAAATAGATCTACATTAGAAATTCATCAGGTTCGAGTCCCGGTGGTGGCACGGATGTTTGCGAGTAGTTCAGAATCTGCGTTAAACTGTAGATTTCGATCTAATTAGCCCAAAGTGTGCACAAAATGACCATAGAACAACAAATCAAACCAAACCAAATCAGAAATTCACATTAATGTCAAAAATGAAATTTGGTCTCTAATGAAATCGTGCTCGAAATCCACAAATAAGGTAAAAGTTATTTATATTATAATAAATAAAATTAAAGCAGCCTTGTTGATTAAATTTTTGTATTATTCAACAAGGCGTCTTTAATTTTATTGCACACATAGGAAAGTTGAATAATCCATATCAAGATATGGATCAACATTTTTTTTATTTATTTCAATTCGCCTTTATATCATCATCATTGGCGCAACAGCCCAGTGGGCCAAGGCGGCAGTCTACCTACTAGTAGATTTCAAGACGAGAGATGTTTTTCTTTTTCTAGGGTTGTCAGCCCTACGACCAACGCTCAACAGTCATATGAGACCGGGACCTACGGCTTAAAGTGGATTGCGAACTACTACAAACATCCATGGCACCGCCGGAACTCGAACCCGAAACCTGTGATACCGATCGCCAGAGCGCAGCCAGGCGCTCGGTATTCAGACCCCTTACCCTTTATAGTTAACTGTATTTTAAAGTGCTCATTTGTTCTATAAGTTAATTTTTATCCTTCCATTATTATCCACATTTAAATAAATTGGTATGTTTATTATACATTTGAATTCCGTTTATTTTTATCCCTCGATCGTTTAAAATTGGTTATTTAAATGGATTATTACTTCAAATTCTATGAATGCTTACTTTTTTAGAGATCTGCACATATATGTGTGCAAATCTCCGAATTAAGTATGTATCTATTCGTGTTTATCAACTTTTAAGTTGACGAAGATAAAAAAAAATTCGTATCCCTTTCAGATTGGCGTGGAAAAAAAGCCAGCCATGAATAAGAGATGTAAATTGCTGTAAATGTAATGTAAAATTAATGTAAGTTTGCCATGTCAATTGATTCGTCGCATTGTTTTAATTTTTTTAAAGAATAATTTCAAAGGAGTTTATTTCTACTTTTAACATGCATTAACCAAATTTTAAAAATCGATTTAAATATGCGAAAGAGCATCTGTAAATTTTTAAATATGTTTTTTTAAATAATATTTTAAAATTTAATATTTCACATGCATTAGGCGCTAAGTTTACTTGTTCTTTTTTTTAATTTTTACATTTTTAATAAAAATAGTAAATAAATCACTTTTATTCATTTACATAAAATTTTGTTATAGTATTGATTTTTTATTAATTACTTTTTCAAGCAAACAAGAAATACAATCGCAAACAATTATTACATGCTATTATTATTTGCAAATTTTTTAAAAAAAAATTCTAAATTTTGAAGTAGATTTGATTTTTAGATGCTTTTGAATGATTAACTTTTAAAAAATTTTATTTGAATGAAATTTTGCTTTCCTTCTTAAAATTCAATCAGTTTTAAGCATTATATCCTTTTCTGATTTAATTAAACCATTTCTGATTGCTAGAAAAGTTTCTGAAAGAACTGAACCCTTTTCTGTTGGCTGAAAAACCAGCAAAAGTTGCCAACAACGTACTATAAAAATCGGGATTTTGGGACGGATTTATTTTCAATCGAGATTTACGAATTGTAATTTCCCAAGCAAATACACACAAGAAGAAGCTTGGGATTGTGTTCCTATGCACATGAGGAATTAATGCATATGATGTGGAAATGCGTTGGTGAAATTGATAACATTTTCGATTATGCTTTATTTTTTAGTTAAAAATGACACGTACAGATTGGGAATATAGACTGTAACTGGGATAGTTGGGCGAGATATTTGAGGCACAGGTTGGAGAACTCGCAGCTTTATTGACACAACACAAACACCGCACACATACAGTTAGAGATATACAATATTTAACACACTTAATGACAGATAATTATAGATTCGGACTCTACTTTTAAGCAGACTTCGGCTACGTGCAGGGTGCGCGAAATATACTTCTGCTCCGGGTGAGAATCTATAGGGCAGCTAATAAGCAAGGTTGCATTAAATATATTTCCTCTCGGGGTGAGACGCTGTAAACGAAACGTTTCTCAACAGAAGTGCGGGGTTGCTGTACTTCCTCTCGCGTGAGAGTCTCGAGGCGAACTGACCATTTCTCCCAAACGCTACAAGGGCATTCCTGCCAGTGTGTAAAAGAAAGCACGGTTACAAAATTATAATTTATTCTTCTACACAACAAAGTATCACTCGAGAATGACAAAAGTGAGCAAATAAACAAATCAATAACAAAACTTTAAAACACAAAATAATAATAAATTTTAAAAAACATAGCAATTCATGAAAGAGAAATAAAAATAAAGGGTCATTTAAGAAAACATTGGGAAATAACAATTTTCAAATTTACTTATGTCTGTATAAGCATACTTCCTATTCGTAGGTCGACAAAAAAATTTGATTCGGCTTTTTTAAAATGTCAGTTCTTTTTTTTTTTTTTTTAATTTTTTAATTTTTTATATTTTTCAAAAATATGGAGGAGTTAAAAAAGTATGTTAGTAATATTTTTTGCATTCCATTCACTTTGTAGTTACAAAATCAGTTGTATCAGTATAGATGTTGTTCTCGTATCCCCTGAAGAGTACAAAAAAAAAAAATCCAATATCTTGGTGCTCCCGAATAATATTGTCTATGTTGATTGCCATCTCGAGTCTAAATCCTCTTTCGAGGGAGAGTCCAAAATAATGTATGGCGGCTGCAACAGCTGGGCAATCAAAAGACAGGATGAGGTTTGGCTTGTCGCTCTACTGTCATTTTGTGGTGCCCACTTTAGGCTAATTTGGCCGGAACCTACAGCTTACGTGGATTCCGAACTACTAACAGACTTCCATGCATCTACCAGGATTCGAACCTGAAGCCTGGGAATGAGGATGAGGAATAAGCTCGACACCAGGGCAGTTACCACAATTTTTCAAACGATACCTTGATTCCTCATGAGCAGAAGTGTTGCCATTGCTTCGAGAGGTTGGACTTGTGTTGTGGACTACCTGTTGGTTCGCGGGATGTATTTTATTTCCAAAAGTCCTACCACCCAACAGAAAAACCGATGGTGGTATTCCCCAATCCGCCATCAGTATAGGTTAAATCTGTTTCAGTAGGAATTATATTATCTTTTATTATTTTGAAGAGTAAAATTGTAACTTAAACTGTAGCCTGAATTATTTCATTATTTTACTGCTATCAGTCATGACACGAAACGTAACACGTTGGGAAAACTATTTGTATTGTTTGTAGGTTACGTTTTCTGCTTTGTTATTTCAGAATATAAAGAGATGAGACGAATTTTCTAGCTTCAAGATAAGATAAATTTCTAGGTATTTTCACTTCCTGGAATTTTCTTTTCTGCCATTGAGGCCATCTTTTGAGCTACAATCTGGCTATTGACATATTTAGGTTCTGATTTACAATATATGTATCAGCGACAATTTGAATAGGTTTTTCTTCGAGAAGCATTCTTAGAGTATCTTTATCGTTGACAGTTAAATGGATGACATTAGGTACGTATGATCATACATGATAGTTAAAGTAACCAGCTTTTATTGTGTTTATTATCAAAAATTTTAACAATTTTTTTAATTACCATGGGTCAGAAATTTTTTTTTTTTTAATTTCAGATTCATCAAAAGTAAGTTGATTTCAGATATAACACCTTCACAGTAGCTTAAATGTTCTGTGTAAAGCAATACGTATGAAGGAATTCAAAAAGTTATCCATGCTTAAAAACTATTTGACTACTCATGATAGTATCTTTCAAGTAGAAATCTACCAAACTCTTTTTTTACAGATTTTTAAATCACAGCAATTTTTTTTGTATTATAAAGAGTGACAAAGTAACGAGTTAAATTTTTTCATATGGAGGCATTAAACATCTACCAAATAATGACAATTAATTTATTCTTGCTCTAATTGATATTTCTGAAAGATCGTCATAACCAGGGCTATCTAAGAAAATGTCAAAGTGGCGGATTATGGTTTTCGACAAAAACTTACAAAGTTATTGGGAGAAGTCATGAAATAAAAAAAAAAAAAAAAAAATATTTCGAGTTTGATACCTTCACGGCCCACCCTCGAGCCCAATAAATAGGAAAGCAGATTCCTGCTATGGTGCAGGATCCCCCACTTCCACTACCTCCCCCCATTAGCGAGATCTTACGCCAGTTAGAGAAAAAGAAAAATTGAAAGTTTTCATTTTAGTTTTTGTATTTATGTTAACTTTTTTATTACATTATAAATAAGTTTTCTGGCTATCTTTTCTCTTCGTATAATCTTTTTTTTTTTTTGTGTGTGTATTTTAGCTTGTACGCATTACAGTTTTAATTTTAAGATAATCCTTAAATTACTGGAGATGAGCATGCCAAATTTTGTGTGTGTAGGGCTACGTAGGCTGATAACCCTACCCCGTAAAAGAAATCATCTCCTATCGCGAAATCTGTCCGTAGGCAGACTGGCCTGGCCCACCGGGGGGGTATTGTGCCAATGAGGACTGGTTTGGTTTGTCACTTTATGGTCATTTTGTACACCCTTTGGGCTAATTAGTCCGCGAGGTACAGTTTAAAGTGGATTCCTAGCCTCTAACAAACACTGTCTGGATTCTAAACTGAAGCCTGGGGTATCAAAGGTCAAAGCGCTTACCAATTGGTCATCCTGAAGCTGAATGAAGAAGAAGAAGAAGAAGAATACAAAATTAAAATTCAAAGTCTGTAAAAACGTTATTTTGTTGGTTGACCACAAAATAAGAACTGAAATTTTGTATTCACTACAAGAACAAATTTGTTTTTTTTTTAAACCTTTTCAAATAAAACACGAGAAGAAAAACTCGTTTAATCACTTTCTTTACCCCAAATTGGACAAACATTTTAAATCATATTTACTTCATTAATTGTTTTGTTTTTAAAAAACAAATAGAAATAAGTAGCAATTTACAGATTCCTTTTTTTTTTTTTTTTTTTTCATATCTGTACTATTATTATTTAGAAATTTTATTTTTCTTGATAACACTAAATATCCCATAAAGTCTTGTAAAAATTAAATGATATTTTTGATTAAATATTTCGCTTATTATAAATTACTATTCCGCTTATTATAATTATTATATATTACTATTATCAAAATTATATTTTATTTTGAGCTTAAAAAAAATCAAGGGAATTTTTTTGCTTCACTTATTTTTCATTTATAATAAAATATAAGTCTATTTATAAAAAATATAAGTCTAATTTTATAAAAAATTATAAATGTAATGACGTAAGTTATTAAACATAATGCGTCTACAAAATATGAAAGCTAATTGTTTAAAAACTCATTCTTGAAAATCTAGCAAAACGATATTTGACAGTATTTATTATTATTACATCTCAACCTGGAATTCTGAAATATCGTCTGCTTAGACAACGATATTCATCGGTAGCTGATTGTTAGATTTTATTGTCAGCATAGATTCGTTTTTTGCAAATAGATTTATTTTTATTTTCAAATAAAATTGTATCAGAAATTAATCTCTGTGATTTTGAGATAAAAATTGTACAGTATGTATTTATGTATTAAGGTCACCATGGAAACAAAACTTCATTGAAGAATTTTATATTTGTGATCTTTTTCAATCAGAAGAATAATTCGCTATATATTTGGCCATGAGGGACAGATGATAAATGCCATGCTATCAAAAGTTATTAGAAACACACACACACACAGTTTTGAAGTGCAAAGTTCCATAATGCAGTTCACCATAATTATCAGGTTGGGCTTCTACTACTTTCAGTTGAAACTAATGGAACTTTACACTTCAAAACTGTATTAGAAAAATACAGTTTTTGAAGTGCAAAAGTTCCATAATCCAGTTCCCCATAATTATCAGTTGGAAACTACCTTCTATTTTCTAAGGTAATCAAAAACCACATTATTTTAAAAACATTAAATAAATTTAGAAAAATATCACCTCAAAAGGAAACAATATTCCAAAAGATGAATTAAAACAAAAAATTAATCCATTATATATGGTACAGATGTAAACGAAATAATTTTGAAGACTAAAAAGTAAAAAAAAAGTATGTTCTTTAATATTTTCTTTGATTTTAGGTAAAATTAAGTCTCTTTTGTAGACACATTTTGTCGATAGATATAATTAACATATTCTATAATGAATTTTGTGCTTATATCTTTAATATATATTTCAGATTTTTTTAAAGCATTTCAAGTATTTCCCTTTAATTTTAAACCTTTTAAGATTAAAGTAAATATGAAATCTTTAAAAATGTTTACATAACCATTTCTTCATGACGCTATAGTTAAAAAAAATCTTCCACATCTTTATCTATTTTAGGTTTTACTTAAAAATGTCTTCTTATTAATAAAAGTATTATTGATGTATCTAAAATTTCCAACACCTGTGTACTCTGTTATTTTACTTCAGATGCACTCCTGGGATTGTTCTTAAATCTGCCGGTGGCTATCAAAATAATAAAAGCACCTATGAATAAAAGTGACATTTCAGAAACCACTTTGTAAGCATTAAAATGTAATCTTAACTACCAGTAAAAGAAAACAACTGCAGCCAATGTGACCGCAGAGTTCAATCAGCATCTGGATTCTCTAGTGTCAATCATTACAGTTAGAAGGCACCTTCACTTCTGTTACGCCAAATGTCTTCTACAGTGGTGCCACAACAACAAAACCTGGTAGAATGATAAGTGGAAGATATTTATAGATCATCTTTCTATAAATATTTATAGATCATATTCTAATCATCTTTCACACTTTTCGCCACTACAGGACGGATGCACGTTTGGAGGACACTTGCACAAGTGTATGATCGTGATTGTCTCCTTCCAACTGTCAAGCATGGAGGTGGATCTGTCATATGGGCAGCCATGTCTTGACCTTCTGCTGGCACAATCGTAACCCTGAAAGGAAGGATCACTGGCCAGTCTTAGCTGACCAGTTCCATCCTATGATGCAAACTTTGTAGCAGAAGATGGAATTTTTCAGGATGGTAATACTACTATTCATGCAGCGGGACCTGTCCAATCATGGTTTGATGAAAACAAGAATATAGTAAAACATCTACCTTAGCCCCGCACAGTCCCCGATCTCAATGTCATCGAATCGTTATGATCTATTTTACAGCGATCCATCCGGAATCGATATCCTCTAACGGCATCTCTCCCGGAACTTTCACACCATCTCTATGAAGAATGGTTCAATATTCCTTTAAACACTATTCAGCACTTGTATGATTTGATTCCCAAGTGAATCCAAACTGTATTACATGCCAAAGACGGTCCTACGTTATATTAATAAAGAATTCTTTATAACTCTAGGGTGTTTCCGTTATTTTGATATCGACCTGTAGATGCCCAATGCAGCCTAATGTATAGCTTTATACGTATTATTGTAAGCATACTGACGTGCCAAGCCTTACATTTTAGAAAGTTGCAATAATAAGTCAGAAAAATCTGCTTCTTTCCCCAAAGAGATTGCAAAAATGATTGAAATTATAATAGAATTGCTTAAACAACTGAAATTGCAGATAATTTCTAACTTATTCGGAAACAACCAGATTTATTCAATTAATTCCCCATGGCGTGACCAGAATTCAGAAAACCGATTTTGTTAGACAGTCTGAATATGCTAATATACGTTATTGTATACTGTTCCATATCTACACAAGCTAATTATTCCCATGAAGGCAGATCACGTACAACTTTAGTTCAATTATATTTCTTTTCATATAAAACCAGTTCAGATGCTACATAAATAATCTATCCTCAGTTGCCGTTGAAATTTTTAATCTGTCGCTCATCCCCTTAACTGCACCTTTAACGGAATTCGACGACGCTCTGCATAAAAATGTCCCCTAAATGACACGTGACACCGTCGAAATTTCTAAGAGGAAATAAAAGCAAACAAAAACAGAGACGCTTCTATTTTCGAGCCTAATTAGATACTAATGAATTAAAAGCTTTCCATCCTCTCTTTCGAACGTTCGAACACTTCCGAATTTCGCCTCACCTGCCTCCTTTGGGAATCGGTCTGGCAACATGTAACTCGGTCGCTTTGCAAGGAAGATAGAACGAAATATTTATACAAATTTTTTCTTCTTTTGCCAAACGATTAGGTTGGTAAGCGATTCCAATGACGTCAAAGTTTATCTTGAAAGGGAGGGAAGCCGATTTTGCACCCCTCGTGTCTTTCCACAGGGGGAGGTATTCCAAAACACAGGAAGTTTATAAAAGGTAGATAAAGGAGGGGGGAGGGAGATGATAGGAACGTTCATATTTTAATCTCGTTTGAGGATTCTCTCCTTTTTTGCGTCGAAGAGGGTTTACGTGTGGGGTAGATGAAAAGGGGTGTCTACACCGTGAACGTTTCTAATGCCTTTGTGGTTTTGTTTTGTTTGTTGTTTGGAACGAAAACCAAGAATGGCAGATAATTCCCCGCACTTTTAAACAAGAAATTTATCTGATTAAAAGTTAATTTTAGGTGAAAGTTTTATATGAATACTGTGATGGCAAAAGGTGGGAGAAAAAATGGACCAACAAAGTAGATTTATTACTTCTGAATTTCTTGGCTAGATTGATTGTACAGTTTAATATGTATGGTATTTATTTCTCAAGTGGTATATTGTGTAGTGAATTAATTTCTATGTAGAAATGTCTATGCAAATATCCTATACACAATTTTAAAAGCATGATCGACAAAAGCATCGAAAAAAATAGATACAAGCTTGACGAATAGTTATTAAACGAATAGTTTTATAACTATTAGTAATATTAAATATAGCAAATACTTATTTTTAATATTTGGTGATATCACCCTTGGGCTTCATGACGGCATGAGTTGTTTCACTGATGCTGAGATTGAATTTGCAACAGTCTTTTATATTTATACTGCTTCATACTTCTCTAAGATTGTTTGTAAGTGTATTTTTGGATATTAATGAAAGCTTACGAAACTTACTCTGGAAAAGGCTCCATATACATTTGATTGGATTAGAGTCTGGAGATAGTAGAAGCTAGTCTAAAATGCCAACGTTCTTATTTTTAAGGGATTTCATCAAAGATTATGATAAATGGCATGTTGCATTTTCATATTAAAAATTAGGCCTATTGAAGGTGATATTACCGAATCGATGTATATAATTCTTCTATACGTGTGTTTGTCACTGAACTGCTCCTGGCTGTAACGGTTGGGCCAATTTTGACGAAATTTTTTTGTGTGTATTTGAGTGGGTCCCTTGGATTCACAATTGGACCCGGTAGGTGGTGCTGCGATCAGATTCCAGGATTTTTCAGGGCAGGAAACGTCTGCCGGGCCCTCTAGTATATTATAAAATAATTGTCTCTATTAATGTTCATCTAACTATTCGCTTAAACTTCACGTAAAGTGTGTTTTACAATACTATCAAGATCCAAACATCACATAAAGTGTGTTTTACAATACTATCACGATCCAAACATCACGTAAAGTGTGTTTTACAATACTTTCAAGATCCAAACATCACGTAAAGTGTGTTTTACAATACTATCAAGATCCAAACATCACGTAAAGTGTGTTTTACAATACTATCAAGATCCAAACATCACGTAAAGTGTGTCTTACAATACTATCAAGATCCAAACATCACGTAAAAAGCGTGTTTTACAATACTATCAAGATCCAAACATCACGTAAAGTGTGTTTTACAATACTATCAAGATCCAAACATCACGTAAAGTGTGTTTACAATACTATCAAATTCTAAACATCACGTAAAGTGTGTTTTATAATACTATCAAGATCCAAACATCACGTAAAGTGTGTTTTACAATACTATCAAGATCCAAACATCACGTAAAGCGTGTTTTACAATACTATCAAGATCCAAACATCACGTAAAGTGTGTTTTTACAATACTATCAAGATCTAAACATCACGTAAAAGTGTGTTTTACAATACTATCAAGATCCAAACATCACGTAAAGTGTGTTTTACAATACTATCAAGATCCAAACATCACGTAAAGTGTGTTTTACAATACATCAGATCTAAACATCACGTAAAGTGTGTTTTACAATACTATCAAGATCCAAACATCACGTAAAGTGTGTTTTACAATACTATCAAGATCCAAACATCACGTAAAGTGTGTTTTACAATACTATTAAGATCCAAACATCATTGCATTTTCGTTTTCTTTATATTTTTGCTGATTAAATATTCTTGGCTCGTTAAACTTGGAATTGTATTACTTGAAGCAATAACTCATTCATCGTACTGAGTCTCGATGAGTCTTGATAATCTTCATTATTCATCCTTGATTCACCTTGATCATCGATCATCTTGACACCTTGTCTTGCTTAACTGTCATCCGCCATACTAGAATGTAAGTAAGCTTTGTTTTTGGTACAAAACTAAATTTGGCTAAACTGCGCCAAACAAAGAGTTTACTTAAAAACAAAGTTATAAAGACAAGTAGCCCAATGCAAGTAAAAAGACAGTATATAACTCTACAAAATAACAAAGTTGATATATATTATATTTAAGCAATGGTTTTATACAAAAGAAATATGCCAAATATAAAGAGATTGCCCTGGAAGTATCTATCAATAAATCTGACAGGGTGATTAAAATTAAAATATTTAACCAGGTGGATCAATACTAAAACATTGACATTCAATACTGATATTATAAAGTCTGATAGGATGATAAATACTAAAATGTCCCAACAGAAAGGATTGATAGTCAGTGATTCTATTTTATTTGATAGTCGGAACAATTTAGTTTTCATTTAACATGACCTTACAGCATAGTAATGCGTCGACAATATTCCACTTCCCCTTCTTTTCACATCACCCTAGGCTTGCATTTTAGCTGCTCAATGCCTGGATGCTTACTGTAGCATTTTTTTTTTTCACGAGAATAGTTTGGCATTTATTCCCAGGTGAGAGGAATGTATGTTATTTTAAAGATCCATTACTCAAATTTGACAGACAAGCAGTATTATGGGTAGTTATAGTACATGAAATTAGTGTTTTGTACTAATCAGAACAACCTGTCACTCAAATCTCATAGCAGATATTCGATATCATGTATAATCATACTCAGGAAATTAGCGACTGTCTGTCTGTGCGATCTTCACAGGTCGAACCAACTACTACAGATGGAATATGGACTACACCATGAGCTATTCCATCGTGATGGGTGATAGAGCACGAGCTGAGAAATGTCTACTCAATTAGAAGTGAGGGAAGCTGACCCCCTGACAGATTGTCTTAAACGGAGGTTTTTGGTGAAGAACAGAGAAAGTTCTGCAATGAGTTGACCAGAAGCGTTGTTTTTCTTTTTCTGCTCTGAAGTGACTGAATAGACCGGAGATTCCACCTGTGTTTCAAAGTTAGCCCCTTGTGATTTCTTGTATCATGCCGTGTGATAATTAAGGTCTGTCGCAGACCGGGAAATTGTAGTTTGTTTCTCGTAGACTCGAGAACTCTGAAAATCGCCAACCTTTGGAGAGAACTGTACTTGTGATTTAATCCTGAACTTGTGATCAAATTTTATTTTATTTTTAATTTCTTTGTATAATAACCCAGAATAATATATATATAGTGCTTGTAAATAAAAGTTAAAGTGTTTCCATGAAAGTGGCCCTCTTCTTAAAGCCGTTATAGGTCTAATATAGGTAGAGACGTTACAATATATTCCTGATTATTGTCTTTGTTTAATAAACATTTCTCAGGCCTCTAGATCTCTTAGCTCAATTAAATACATTTAGTGACCAATATACTCAACTTCAATCGCTACAGGGTCTCGCCAAACAAATTCGACAATTGAAGATAGTTCCGAAAGAAATTTCATAACGGAAGTCCGCCATTTTGAGAATCAAGTCTGATAACTGTATTAATAGTCAGTTACATCAACACCTTAGAAGTAGATTCTCTACAATTTTGTCTCATAAATAAAATATTCAATGTCTTTTAAATTTTGATGGTTTCTTTTTTTCTATAGACAAGCATATCATCTACAGGTTTCTGACCTTTTTTTAAAGAATTTATAATTGTCAACGCTTTTTATGGGGTGTTCATATTTCTTTATTAAAGTTTTAATTAAACACACAAAATTATTTTTATTCCATTTTTTTTTCAAAATGAAGGCAAAAAATAGTGTCATATTTTTCTTTGAACAAATTATTTATTTTGAGATCGATTATTGTCCCAAAGTAAAAAGTATAACGTTTATTTAAATAAATGAATTTCTTTTCTCTATCATTGGATTCTGTAAATGAGAAAGAAAGAAAAAGAGAAAGGAATTTCTTGTCGTACACTATTTTGGATAACTCAATTAATTACGCGAACTCCATTAAAACAGCAAATCTCTTGAGAATACAGGACACGACGCACTCCGGCATGTCCTTAATTAGAAATAAAATTAGCCAAGCAAGTGAACCACTATAAATGCACTTAAATTCCCATTTTAAAAAATAATTTGCAGTAATGAATACTAATTTGAAATTAATTTCCAAAATTTTCCTCCGATGTCTATTTTAATTAGTACATTCACACTATCAAATTTCTATTATTCAAATGCGGTGGATTAATCTACAGTATAACACGATAATTAGGTCAAAAGTCAAAAATATTTTATTGCAAAAACTAGCAGAACCCGGTATACGTTGTCCTGCAAAAAAAGAAAAGAAAAAAGGGCATTGTAGACAATTACATATCGCGAATATATTCTCCATGTTCCAATATATGTGTAGACTCATTTTCATGGATATCGTTTGAATAGTACATAATGTGAAGTGTTGCAGCTTCCTCTGGTGGCAAGTAACAAAGAAGTGCATAACGCGAACTTATTCCCCATATTCGAATACATAGTATTACCCATTTTAATAGCGATGGGTTGAACGGTATAGAAGTTGATATATTGCAACACCATCTGGGGCGACTTACAACAAAGGGGATAGCATAAAAAAAATCTCTATGTTTTGTGAAACACATACAAAAAAATTTCATTAAAATCGTCCCAGACGTTTAGAGGCATTCAGCAACTAACAGTTGCACCGAAGAATTATATATAATAAGATATACAAAATGGAGATCCTAATTGATGTCATTATTTTGAACGAGAAGTTCACCAGTAAATTCTATAATATATGTTATGATAGTACGCAATTATTCCTTCAAATGAAAATTAATGATGTAGTTCGAAATATCTGAAATTGAAAAATAATACAATTAAGAGTGTCTTGTCAAATGCCATTTCGTCACGTAGATTTTGCCTTCATTACATTTAAATTACAAAAACAAGAGCATTTCAATAAGAATTTGAATACACATATTTATTAATTTTTGTGAATATAAAAATTTCTTCTTACAAGTGATTAATAAGAATTGAGCTTAAACGTATCATTTTAAACTTTTTTTTTTTAAGTAGAATCAAATCTACTCTCTAGTTTTGAATTTATTTTTCTATAGTTACAATTTCATATACATCAAAATAAAATTTAATATCTTTAATAAACATAATTTTTAACTATTAATCCATTATCCATGAAAAATTATAACATAAAAAGCATTTTCAATTAATTTGATTCGGATAATTAATAAACGTTTTTTCTTTAGATCATTTTAAAAGCCTTGAAATAAAACTTACCTCGAATTCCTTTTCAGTTACGAATGAAGTCAACAATTTAAATTACTCGAACAGTTGAAGAAATGAAATATTTATGATTCTTTAAAAAAGTTTAATACGAACATAAATCCGTAATGGCAAAAATGAAAATATTGATCAAGAAAAAAATTATAAGAAAACTTTTCAAATTATCTAAACATAATGAAAACAACAAAAGAGTTGTAATAGAATTCGAAATATGGATTCCTACAATGTTCTTTAAAATTTAATCTATTGAATTATATTTCAGGAAAAAGAATATTTAAAAGAACGATTTTTATAAACACAAACAAAGACAAACGATTTAAAGACGAACGAATTTGTTTTTGATATTTTTATAGCAATATTCAACAAATGTGAAATAATATTTTAATAATTTACTAAGGAGTGCAATAAGGTATTTTTATATTTTATATTTAAAAATAAAATATTCCTTCTTCATTTTTAATATTACATCAGTATTATTTTTAAACCAAATTTAATAACAAAACCTGAAGCTCACTGTTAAGGTATTTAAGATGAATATTCTATTAATCAAATGAAATGGTTGCTTTTAAATTCTATTCGAAATTTTTATCAGTCATAAAAATTTGATCAAACAAAAAAAAAAAAAAAAAAAAAATGAAAATAATTTACAAAACACAAAACACAGTACAAAAATAACTAAAAAATTCAAAATTTTGAGATAAAAAAAAAAAAAAAAAAGAGTCAATATCCAAAAATTATAAGAATGGAACAAATATATATCATGTTTAACAATATGTTGCCAAAATAATTATGAAATAAATCAAATAATTATTTTCTGATTACACGTGACATATAATTTTTTTTTAATGATTACAAAAAGAATTATTTTGAACTAAAAAGAATAATTAAAATTACAGATTTTAATTTCATTTTTATCATATTAGAATTTAATACCATGGAAAATTTTAAATGCAAAAGTAATTCTTTTTTTTTTATAGATAAAAATATAAATTGCTGTTACAAAATTTATTTTATTCAAATTTAGCTACATGAAAATTTTCAATTTTCAATTAGAAAATCATTTAAAAGTTTAAATTGTTTCAATTGGCAATATCTCCATTATTTTATATTCGAATAATTTAGATAATTTATCTCATTTTTAATCATTTAACTTGCAATTACTTTCTTTAAAAATTAATAACAATAAGTGATCTTCGATAAAATATATGTTCATAAAATGTATCTTACGATTACTTCTCAAAGATTAGTGTTAAAGAAGAACGTAAAGAATATGAGTTTTAAGAAATCAGTATCGAAAATTTAATTTGCGAATTATCGTGATGATGATTATTTAAAATCAGCGTTTTTAAAATTTGGCATAAAAAAAAGGAAAGTAAATCAATTTTAGGAGAAATAATGCTTGAAAATGCTGTAATGATAAGAATGATATAATACTCATTTTTATTAGAACATTTTAAATTTAACTTTATTTAAAATTATTCGAGTTTTAAAATGTTATGATAGAAAGATAAACTGGCTGGGTAAAAGTGGATGTTATTATTATCGACATATTTTCTGCGAGTGAAACGTAGAATCCACATCGTTGTCTCTGAACGTTGCAAACACACGTGACTGTTTGATTATTATTGTCTGTTTTTTTATTTATTTAGTTTTTTTTTTTTATTTTCGTATTTATTATATTTGCTTATTTATGGTCGATTTTCCTTTTATTTTGTGGAGAATTTCTAGTTTAAAGCACGTAGTTTTTCTTTTCCTCTTTTTTTTTTTTTGTGATAAACGGAAAGTATTTGCGTTTTATTTTTTTCTTCTTCTTTTTTTTTTTTTCTTTTGTCGTAAAATTGATAATCGGAAATGAATAAACTTTTTTTTGGAGAGCTGCGCATGCGCATAAAACAATAGCAAAGTATGACATGGATTTTTGAAAAAGAAAAGAAAAGAATGAAATCGAATTGATAGCAAATAGGTAAATGACATCTAAAAGAATGGCAAATCAATGAATTGAAAAAAAAAAAAATGAAAAAATATACTTATCCGAGTAAATAAAGATAATCACTCATCACTCGTCACAGTAAATAAAGTGAAATGATGATTTTAATTAAATTATAACAATACAAAAAATTGCATTATTTATTCCCTGACTTGTAAAGTTTTAAATTGTCTAATAGCAACAAGATGATTTAGGAAGTTAATTTTCCCAAGTAATTTTTGTGTTGCCATTATTATAAATAGTGAAGTTGAATTTAAACTTTTTTTTATTTTACGTTCGAATTTAGATATGATTACATCGTGAACTATCCACGCCATTAGTGTGTGTTTTTGCAACCCCTAGCTTCCCAATGGGGGCGATACTGCCATCCAATGGGCGCTGGAGTCTTCGACGGGGATGTAAAGGCCCAGAGGGAAATGGGTGGGTGGGTAGGGACGTTAAGGCTGCCAAGAGGGCTGTGGTGGCGTACCTACCTATTTAGGAAAAAAATAATGAAATAAATGAAATATTTTGATATCCATATATCCATATGATATCCATATATATATGACATGCATATATATATTTTGATATTCATATATATGATATACATATATATATTTTGATATTCATATATATGATATACATATATATTTTGGATATCCATATATCCATAATATCTATTACGAATATTATATATGTATAATATTTGTGAAATTCCACATTAGTGAGTGAAAGTGAAAGAAGTCCTTATTTTTATAACTATTTATTAATCTTTTGAAATTAATTTTTAAA
This sequence comes from Caerostris extrusa, assembly GCA_021605095.1. Classification (NCBI taxonomy): domain Eukaryota; kingdom Metazoa; phylum Arthropoda; class Arachnida; order Araneae; family Araneidae; genus Caerostris; species Caerostris extrusa. The sequence goes on along the minus strand of BPLR01011596.1, from coordinate 18,834 downwards.
TTTATTTATGTAAATAGTGTCAACTTTTGTATTTGAAAACGTCTGTATCTAAGATGAAATCTTGACTGTATACTATTAAGTATTTGGAATATAGATTTACGCACTCTCTCTCTCTCTTACAAATCAATGATTATCTATGTGTTTCATTTTCCCCCAAAGTTTTTTTTTTTTTTCCAAATCAAATGAAGTTATGCAGCCTTCTAAGCTAAAAGATCATAATAAATTTCATGATGATAAAAAAAGATGAAGATTTATCCTATTTTCAAGAAATGGAAAAGAAATATTTAAAATTTTCAACTATATCATATTTTTTTCGTCGTCTTTTAAACAAAAAGATTATCGAGTACGAACCTCATAGTATAACATTTCATTGTTAATCGCAGAAGAAGGAAAACCACACACATTTTATGAGGTATAAATCTTGAAGTCAGTCAAAGAGGAAGTAAAATCTGTTCTTCATCATAAGGTACCATAAGATATCATCAGAAAAATTCTCTTGAGTATTAATTCAGTACAAAGAAGAATGAATAAACTGACTAAAGACGTTGCAGTACATCATTACGGGACTGCTTACAGACTTACAAATTTTCCATTCATGTCGATGAATCAACTAATCAAATAACGAAGCCCAACTTTTATCATTTGTTAGTTCATAAAAAGAGGAAAACAATTCTTAAGAGTTATTATTTGCTAAACATTTGGAAACCAATACAAAGGTAGAATCGATATTTAAAATTTTGACTATTTAATATATATTTAATGTTTTATTAAAACACACATGTTATAAAATATTTTTTTTTATATTGACATGAAAAATTGGAAGGTTTAATATTTTTTTTTACAATTTTTTAAAAACAATTAGGAAAATCCGGAAGATTCTCAATTTAGCTTCTAGTCACTCACAAAACTAAATCATTAAGATATTATCTCTTTTTATCAATGCTATACATAATCAAAATATATATAAATAGAGAAATAACATGACATAGTAAAACTTCTAAATAATTAATTGATAATTATTATTTCTATTCTAAATAATTACACACATATGAATAATAAATACTTCAGATATTTATCCAACTAACCAAGTAACTGTTTTTCTTATATTGTTAACAATTTAAAGATGACAGCTTTCTTTTAATTTTGTTATTCTTTACTATAAAAAAAATGCAAACAAAAATATTTGACGAAATAGATAAACGGTAGTGTTAAAATATTTGTATTATTTATACAGATACATTGAGTTTCTGAAATGAAAAATACAAAACTAAACTTTTCAAAACGTAATTATTCCAATGAAGATTTTTGATTTTTACAGCTACAATAACTTTCTAAAATTACTATTTCTTAAAATATAATTTGTAACCGTTCTTCTTCCTATAAAATGGCAAGAGCGCCCCCTGTGGAGTTCAGAAGAAATAGTCATTTGAACAAGTCTCTACTCGAGAAGAAGTATATTAAGCGCAATCATGCGTATTAGTTGGACTACAGACTCTCACCAAGAGAGGAGGAATATTTCGCCCATCCTGCGTGTAGCAGAGTATCGGGTTTTGGTGTTAGAAGTGGAATCCTTCCACGAATCTATAATGATCTATTTTTAATTGTATTAAATATTGTTATGTCTCTAATTGTATGTGTATGATTTCTGTGCGTGTGTCAATAAAGCTGTGAGTTCTCCATCCTGTGCCTCAAGTATCTCAACCCGACCACACCCAGTTACAGTTTTTAATATCTAAGGTTAATAATTTTAATATAATTACACACTAGTATAGATAAGAATATCAACAACAAATAATGCTTGAGACCAATAAAAGGGATGTTATACAATTAAGAATGATTACATGTTAAGATCAATAAAAGGATCATTACATGTTATTTGGAATATACCGGTTCTCGTTAGATCACCGAAGTCAAGCATCATTGGGCGCGGTCAGTACTTGGGTGGGTGACCACCTGGGAACACCGCGTGCCGTTGACATTCACAAATTTGGGAACTGAATGGCCGAGCGTCTCGGCCTGGCGCTCGGTGCCACAGGTTTCGGGTTCGAATCCCGGTGGTACCATGGATGTTTGTAGTGGTTCGGAATCCACTTTAAGCCGTAGGTTCCGGTCTCCTATGACTGTAAGAGCGTCATGGAGCCAAAGTCACACTTCTATCTCCATCACAACAGAAGCTTCTTCCTTCCCCTTCAATCACGAGTACGTGTGGGCTTGGCCAGCCAAGTGGGATAAGAATCAACAACAAACAACACATGTTATTTGGTGTTAATATCCATTATTTATTTATTTACATGTTAATCTCTATTTGGTGAATTATCTATTAAAAAGATCTCGTGAATTTGAAACATGAATGCGAAATTAAAGAATATTTAAGCATTGCTGACAGAAGTCATTTAAATTATTTTTTTACACATAAGAACTTTGCAAGTAAAAAAATTGCTTTCTACTTAAATCAACAACTATTAAAATCTACTTAATATCAACAAGGAATTAAATGTATTACAAAATATCCTGGATAATAAATTGTTCAATTTAAGTGATTCAAAAAACTTAAACACTTCCTTCAAATCAGAAAAAAACATTTCTTACAAGAAACATTGTAATTCTAAAAGCACTTTAGATGTTATTAAAATTGAAACTCTAAAGAAAAAAATAAAAGTCATTTGAAGTTGAAAATAAATTTAGTTCCTTTGTTTGAAATTTTCCTAAAATATACTTTGAATTATACATTTCGAAAACGTAACTTATTAATTCTATTAAAGAATCATTTGAAAAAGGATTATTTTTCAATAAGTTTATTCCTTCCAATATGAAATCTTCATATTTTTTCTTTTTAATTCCTCCTATTAGCTCACACTCTCCTATATATATCTTGTTCAAATTTCCAATCGTTCATAAAATACTTTTTATTCATCCACTCAAGTTCAAATACATTTTTTTTTTTTTTTTTTTTTGGACTTGTATGGATGACACTGGATGTTAATACAGTTTTTCAAATATCAATTCATTCATTAAATTTAATTAATCAATTTTAGTTTTATATGGGAGAAAAAAATTCTTTTATATAAGATATTCAGAGGGCCTGAATGGCCGAGTATCTAGCGTTCTGGCGCTCGGTACCACAGGTTTCGGGTTCGAGTCCCGACGGTGCCATGAATGTTTGTAGTGGTTCAGAATCCACTTTAAACCGTAGGTCCCGGTTTCATATGATCGTAGAGCGTTGCAGGGGTATTGTTACTCCGCGTCCGTGGCTTGTCTTCAAGTTACACGCCCCCTGGGTAATGCAAAGTGAGTAACCTCTGTGCAGCGCTTGCCCTTAAGGCATCCAAGACCAAGCTGTCTAAGTGTTAGCCAGCTGCATTAGAAAGGAAAAAAAAAGATATTCAGCAGAATATAAATTTAGGGATAAATACCGTCAGTGGCGGAGCTTGTAGATAGCAGGAAAAAAATTACTTTTTCAGATTCTTTTTCCATTCTGGGTTCTAGTCTGAGTCAAGGAGGGAACAAAACGGAAAATGAAATATGTGATAGTGATGGAAAGTGTGTAAGTGAGAGAGAGAAAGTGTATGTGTGAGAGAGAATTTTTTCTAAGTTAAAAAAAAAATGAAAATTATTTATAAAGGACTTTTCGCAATATAGTGAAAAAGAAATTATTTTGTCGCTTAATATTGTGATTCTGTCATATGTATATACACATTTATATTAATTGTAATTATTTAATGAAAAGTAACTAAAGTAAATTTTTTTTTCCTTGTTGACCTAAGTAGGAATTGACTTTTAAATTTTTTTTTTTTTTTATATTACTTGCTTTTTATTGAACGGTTCTTGAATACAGCATTTTAAGTTACCATTACACATTTTAGTGAACTTGTGTTTGTTTGTACTTTTGTTACATGAAATTAAATGAAAAAGTGTAATTGAATTATTTTAAAGTTTTTTATATTTTAATTCAACACATTTATTTTAATGCTTAGAAAATTTTCATGTTATCAAAAAAGCTTGAATAGTGGCAGCTGTAAAAACCGAATTCAGTCATAAAAGTAATCTGACTAGATATACTGAATATTTTATTACATAATAGACAAACAATATTTGTATTTTCTTTAAGCGATGTTTAAACATTAACATATATGAATATTATCGGTACTATTTTACTGTTTAAAGATTTATACAATTTAACATAACTAGGATAAAAAAATATAATAAATATTACTGTTAAAATAAGAAATTTAAACAATATTGTTATTATACTTGCCTGATACCAAGATCATTTACAGGGCCGTCAAGGGTTTTCGAGATGAAAAGAATATGATCAGCAGTAATTATTTAAAATAATTTATTGTGGAACTTGTGAAAGAGCATCAAACAAAACAAAGCAAACAAAGAATATAAATATTCCATCTCATGTAAAAACACTGAAAAAGCTACTGTAGTGTGCAGGTTGGGCCACCAGATTTAAGTAGGTGTGGTAGTGTGGAAATACTTGAGGCACATCTTGGAGAACTCATAGTTTTATTGACACACGCACAAGCACCACATACACATAATTAGAGACATACAGTATTTAACACGTTAAAGACAGATGATTACAGATTTGTGGAAGGATTCCACTTCTAAGCCGAAAACCCGTAACTAGGATATGCTTAGGAGGGGTGCGAAATATTTCACTCTCCGGGAGAGAATCTGTAGGCCAACTAATGCACCAGGATGCGCTAAATATATTTCTTCTCACGATGAGAGACTATAAACTAAACTTTTTCTGAGCGGAAACGCAAGTTGTGCTGTACTTCCTCTCGGGTGAGAGTCTCGAGACCTACAGACTATTTCTTCTGAACGCCAAAGGAGGGCACTCTTGCTAGTGCGTAGGGAGGAAGCACGCTTACACTACTAAATATGTCGGAGAAGCAAAGCGTTTCAGAAAACTGACTTCTTTAGTCTATGTTAGAGAAAGGTCAAGAAAGACATGCATTTCCCTTTGCAAGGTGTGATAAACCTTTGGCAAACTACATTTTCCTTGACATATGAGAAACTTATTCTAAAGAAGATGTCGCCAGACATTATTACTATAAAATAATGTTTTTCTTCATAGTAGCTTTCTGAACTGCCAATTATGTTTAAAAAAAAACAATCAATTAGTTTCTTTAACATTTGACACGTAGTAAATTGTCAAATATTATGATTTACACAATGTTCATTGATTTAATTACAAAATGTGAAGGTACAACAAAACATTAAAAAAAAAAAAAGGCAAAAAATTATATTAAAATTCATTATTATCATTGTGACTCAGTATTTAATTTTCATTTAAAAAGCATTTTTCCCGAGAAATTGTTTGACTTCATACCAGGACTCACTATTCTTTTAAATAGTGAATTCTGTGGAAAAAGTTAGGACTAGATATGAAGTCAAAATAGAAAAAAAAAATTGTCAGTATTTATTTTTTAACTAAATCAATATATTAAGAACAGGTGCCATCGTGACGTGAACGCTTAGTCTATAGTTTTTCATTTGTCTATAGAAATTTTCTCGAAATTAAAATGGGACATTTTTGAAATTTGTGTAATTGTTTTCTTAATAAAAACAATTACTTAAATTTTTTTTTGTGTGTTTCAAATGTTTTAGTATGTACGCTTATTTGTGTTTAACTTTCTAAATTCATTTTCAATAATTTTTCTTTTTCAAATAATTTTTAATTTGATAAATACTTTTCTTTTACAATATACCAAATACCATAATTTGTCTTTTCACCGATATGTTTTCCTAAACCTAATTGAACATTGAGGATGTCATTCAATATTTTCATTCACTACGAATCAAACTAATTGCTCGACGCTTACAAAACAAACAGATTACGACTCTCAGATAACAGTTCTAATCACTATTAAATAATTACAAAAAAACATTTCATTTTACAATAGAGAAATATAATCACTTTCTCTTTTGCTTTATATCAGGAAAACAGGTGTTTGCATACATTTAAAAAAAAAGTTCTATGTTTATTTTATTTTGAGCAACGTAAACATACAAAATTTAAAGAAAAAAACATACACAAAAAAAAAAATCTTTACACATTCACCCTGAAAAAAATACACTATGCTTTATAACGTTGCTGTGCGTCTCTATTGTTCATTTTAATGATGGGCTAATAAATAATACATATACGATGCCCCAATTTAAAGTTGGCTTTTATTTCCCCTATCTGGATTGTGAAATTTGCCGTCTAATAAAGGCTGGATATCAGGTAACTCAGCAATTATTTTCTATCGTCGATCAATTAGAGGTCACTTCAAGTACAAAATATGTAGTATGTACACATATATTCTTAGCAGAGAGAGAGACATCGTTTTCCCTATATCGAATCCCCATATCAGCAAAATCGACCCTTACCTACTGCGGGGTACCAATTTAAAATACGTTAAAAAAAAAAAAAAAAAAAAACTGCTATAGTGTGGGAGGGGAAAGTGTTCAAAGTCTATATTTAATTGTCTTTGCAAACCATTTTTTTTTTTTTCTTTCAAGGTATTTTAAGCTAAAATAAATAAGTAAATAATTAAACGATGTTCAATTTCATTTAAGATTTTCAATTTATCGTGCTTGAACATAATTTATTAATACTTTCTTAAAAGGAATTTGATTTTTATAATAACCAACTATTAAACTAACTTTAAAGACGTTATTTTTGAAAAAAAATTAAATCTATAACGAAAGGCATCTTAAAAATTGTATTTTGTATAGTTTTCAGACAAAATTCATGGTAAAGTTGTATTTTTGTCAGTAGTATCAAAGCAACTTTTCAATTGGCAGCTTATTAACAGATTTATTTTATTTCATTTTATCCTATATTAGGCTGTGCCGCATTCATAAATATTAAGATCATGTGGGAAATCATTAATTGTTAATTTTGTTATCATGTTTTCTAGATTTTGATGAATTTAAGTACTGAAGCATATGAAGGAATAAATCTTTGTTCCAAAGCTTCACTTAAATTCGAAGAACTTTCTTTAGTACATGGCACGACACGCACAAATCATTGTAAATGGAAACCAATAATTTCAATTTAATATATTCTCTATTAGAAGTCTATAATCGATTTAACACGCAACTAGTTAATCCTATCCATATATTACATATAAATTCTATATATAAAAAAAAAAAAAAAAAAAAATTACTATAAATTAGCAAAATAAAGAAAAGAAAAATTGGTAATCCTCGAGACAATTAATAGATGTTTTAAATAATGACCATTTGTCGCAACGTCCTGAATCTCATAAAATAATGTTATGTTCACACCTGATAATTAAGGACAGAGCAGAAAGTTAAAGTTCAAATAATTAATATTCCCGATTTATTGCTGATTGGTAAAGTGAACAGGTTAGTGTACAAGAATGCTCAAATTCGAATCTGGCGAATGCGACGACCATTGCAGTTGTAATTTGTGAAACAAGAACAGTCGCTGGTGCTTGTGTCAGTGTACGTAAAGCGTGTTGAATTGATAGTCTGGTTAAACTGGGAATTTTTCCGAGTTTACACGTACCACATGCAAATATGGGGGAATTACTCCTAAAACAGTTCTTCCAGAAGGCAACATATTCCCGCCAGTCGGCTGGCTGTTCATGGCATACATAAGCTAATGTTCAACAACAGCAATAAATAAAAAATAATGATGCATTTGTAATAATTTCAAAAGTTAATTAGAAAACACATGTATCAAACTTTTTGCCATGCAAATTATTAAATTACCAATAAAGTGTCAGCTATTAATATAGGTAACCGTGTGATGAATACTTTTCTTTGTGAGTCTCTAAAGCATTTTTCTTTTCTCCACATCTAGGGCTATGTAGTCTCTACCAGTTAGAAAGAGGAGGGTGGAACATCGGGGGGCTTCGTGTATACTGCGAATAGCCCACCTATGGGAGAGGGCATTGCCTTCCGAGGAGTACTTTTAGGGGTAACTGCCCAGTATGTGTGTGTCACATGGGAGAAAACCCGAAATACTCCAACCAGGTGTCTTGAATGTCGATGAGAAATATTATAACACACGCACAAAAATGTTACATTTATACAAACCACCTGCTTTAATACAAATGTATTCGTATTAATTAACATACTACTTTTATTAGTAGCTTATGAAAAATATTAGTTATTTATTTTAAGTGCTACATATGAATGATCTAATTTTGTTATAGTTGCATGCCTCGTATTTTGTATGTTTTCCCATTTGTAAAGAATTGAATAAAATGAAGGAAAGATCACTAAAAGTGACAAACAAAAAGTATTTTTAAAATGATTTTAATTAATACTTTGAGAACTAAAACCAAACAGTAGTGCTGTTTGTTATCTTTGCGTGTATGTAATCCTGCGTTGCCATAACAACATTAAATTTTGTTTGTTCAGCGAGTCTTCATGTTTCTGAAAGCAATAACTATAGTGGAACGTGGTCAGCGGATTCCATCCTTTAAATCCTCCTAGGGGCTCACATTATCACTGATCGGGCTTACTGATATATGTCTTTGTATGAGATCCATGAAGTCGCCAAAAATGCGAATTTATTAAATGAAATTGAGATTTATAATACGGGAATTAAGATCTGTGTCTCGAATCCAAGAAATGATGGGAAAACTTCCTATATCTTGAAGAATTCATGATTTTATGCATTGCGATAAAACTCATGATAATGATGTCGTGAAAAACTTATGAAGTATGGTTCAATATTCCTCTAAACTCGATTCAGTACTTGTATCATTCGATTCCCAGGCGAGAAAAAAGTTCAGTTCACTGCTGCTTCCAAATGAGTTGTTGAATAGGTTCGGAAACAGAGAAAATGCATGCTGCAGTCCAGACTTTAATTGGCACATGCAGTTACTATATTACAACTTTGGTGATTGACGATTCTAACAATCCTTTGGATAATTTCTTATTGCAGGTTGAATGTGGAAAAGTTAAGTTGATCTCGTTACCTACTTTTGTTTCGTGACTTGGTTGTGATTAGTGAACGTTAGTTGAATCATGGAATTTCATTATATGTTTCAATACAATGAAAAACTGTTTTATACACGCTGCCAAAATATCCCCGTTATTGAAAGTAATGTTAAAAGCGAATACCGTTAGTTGATTCTTCCTATTGTCCGCTACAACTGACCCACGATACGGATTGTTTCTGGGTGCTATCTATATTTTTATCACGACAAAAATAAATTGCAAAACTTGGCCTTTCCAGCAGATATATTTATACAACAAACCTTTTCGAACAGAACACCACGGATTTTCCGTCAAATTTTACTTTTCAAACGTTCTCTACAGTTCCCGATTAAGTTCCCTCTCTTCCTGGAGTTGCCTTCTTAAATTCACGATTGTTGTCAAAACCATAAATAAACAAGCCCTTTATTCCTTTTTTTTTACCGCATTGTGTTCGATTACATCCCACTTCCATTCAGGCGAACCAAACAACAACAATGCACTCCCCAAACTAAGTCCAGAAAAAAAATGCCCATTCTGTGCGTGAAATAGAGTCGGGTCTTTGTAACTAAACGCTGTGAGTTGGGGAGATGCGGTCTATTATGAAATCGAGATGATGTAAAGAAGATCTTCCCGGGGTGGTCCTGTGGTTATTCTGCTCTGTGGGTGGAGGGGGAGGGAAACAGGTGCTTCGGATAGGTGCTCGATGTTCAATAAATGGTGCAGAAACCTCTCTGTGTATCTGATGTTAAGGTGACCGTTTCTTTTCCAAGCGGAGATTTGACTATTGAAGCTAAACATTGTCAAATATAGAAAATGTTTTCTATTTGTATCCTTTATAAGCTGATACTGCAGACAGTTTTAAGTGAAATATGTTTTATATGTTATGTCAGCTAGTTAAAAGCTGGTCATATCTCAGTCGCATTATTATTTTTAACGGTAAACCATTCAAAATCATGGAGAATTACCTTGAAAATTTGCTTTCACACAGATTTAGCATATCCAATTTATTTAAAAGAAAATTAAATCAATTTTAAATAAAATAACGTTGATTTAAAAAATTAAAGGCATAGAAATTTTTGATGTTATATCGTTATTTTTGATGTTATGATAATATATATATCAAAGCCTGAGTATGTGTGTCCGCCTATGGGCACGACAATAATTTGCATACAAATTTCACCAAAATTTGCAGGACCTGGTTCTAATACAAAGCCTAGATTAACTGGAAAAAAACCTTTGTTAGCTTAGCTTTGGAAGAATGACGATTTTGAAGTTCTAAATATCTAAATCTAAATACAGAAAGTCGTAGTTGGTGTCGAGAATTATATCTAGTGATGTTTTGGAACTTGTCTGCATTGTTTATCAGATCAATTTCGAATGCTTCCACTTCCACATCCTACTTTATACTATTAGATGTCCAATATCATTTGATAATAGTGTTGACACTAATATAAGAATATATTGATAACACAATATATTGACATAATATTGTTGTCTTAGTATCCAAACCAGCAATGAAAGAAAGTAGGTCGCAAAGGATTATTATAGGGTGGCAACAGAAACTGTGAAAAAAATTTCCCTAACTTATGGTTATTAATTATAATAGTTTTCTGACTTTCTCCTATTCAAAATCATAGTATATGTATAACATACATTATTAAAAACACTATCAGTTATTTAAAAGTGAAAAAAAAAAAAAAAAAAATATATTTGTATAGAATTTAATTTAAAATGGAATGGACATCTAAAAAAATCTATTCAAACATTACATTACAACTCTTACATGAAAAAAAAAAATAAATAAATAAATATTAGAAATTTTAACAAAATACTTTATTCCTAAAACTGCATAAGAAACATTACAATTACTCTTTTGCAATACAAGGTAAATTATGTTAATAGTAAAGGTTATTATGATCTTTGCTCAAAACTTTAAAACAGTTCATTAACTAATTAGTGCTCTTTGAATGAATATCAGTATAACATGGTACAGCATAAATATAAAATTTTATATTTATACGTACGTAATAATATACATTTTAGCAAAGATTTAAATAAGGGAAATTGCCAAAATAGTACTTTCTTTAACAAATTATAAGAAATTTATTGCTCTTATCAAAACTTATGCTTTTATAAATGAATTTTTTCAATTCTATTTATTATTATAAATAATGCTAGACATACTATACTAATTCATAGATAATTAGTTAAAGTAACACATAACTATCGCTTGTCTATGATACTTAAAATGCAAACAATTACAAATAATAATCAATTATTAATTTCAAATTTGAAATACCAATTATTAAAATACTAATAAAAACACTTGGTTTAAAACAATCAGAACTGCTTTAATGAACTAAAAGTTTTAAAGCGCCCGACTCGTGGCAACGCGCCGCTGGTGAGCATGAGGGCGGAGTTTTAATCCGCTGGCGGCTTTGGTGTAGACACTGTTTCAAAAATCGAGGAGACTCGATGGCATTTGAGATGATCAGCATCTTTCCTCGTTATTCAAACTACCTGGTGGGAGTTTTCCCCATACGACACATAAATGCGGGATAGTTCCCCTAAAAAAGGTCCTCCCAGCGTCACGGAGCCAAGTGAGACTACTACGCCTCCCATCACAACAGAAGTTCCCCCATCTTTCCATTACGACTTCTTGGACTTGATCTAGAGTTCCATCTAAGTGGATAAATAATCATCATCGTTGGCACAACAGCCCAGTGCTCCCGTCTATACACAACACGAAGTTGCCCCCAGTCATTTCGTCTTAAAGTGAAAACTACGAAGTCAATGGCATCGCCGCGATTCGAACTTTCTTGGTACCAAGCGCTAGCCACTCGGCCATTCAGGCCCCAATTGGGATAAATAAGAATGAATAAATACCATCCGAAACGAAAAGCGAATGCAAAAAATGTAAAAGTAGCGATGAATCGGGAGTTTTTCGTAATATTTTAAATTCTTTTTTCTGGCGATTACCCCCTCATCCCTGTTTTTCCATTGTTCACCAAGTCTCGCCCTTTTTCTTTTACCCCATGTCCTAGCATGGGAAAAAGAAAAAAAAAAAAAATACTCGACTCATCTTTTCCAGTTAATTGCTAGTTTTTGGACAGCAGTTACTCATATTTTAAAAGTTGAGTTTAATAAGTTGTTTAATAATTTTTAAATTCTAATATTACCAATTTATAAGGGATACCCCCGTAAAGCTCCGATTATTTACTAAGTTTACAAATTTAATAAATTAAAGAGAGGATATTTTATTTAATAATAATTTATAAATTCTAATTTTACAAAATGAATGAAAACATACCAATAAAACCTCGAATTATTACAGGATATTCACTTTTACTAAAATATATACAGATAAATTATTTCATTTAATGCATTTTTAAGATTATCAAGAGGGATTTACGTGATTTATTTTAACAATTTTCTTCTTTTTTAAAAAATTCGCAAAAAGAAATGGCAATTCTCCTGAATATGTTTTTAAAAGACGACACAATGCCATTGAATTTTTTTTTCTCTCGACGTACACATATAACAAATTAAAGTATGCATTCAACACATATGAAGAAGGTTTGGTTTGTCGTTGTACGATCATTTTGTGTACACTTTAGGCTAATCAGATCGGGACAGTTTATTTATATTTTGCGTATCCTTTTTTAGTATATTTTGCGCGCATGCTCTCATCGGCAATTTTCCTTGATTTTTAGATATTATTACGAATTTCCCTGATTTTTTTAGATCGAGAAAATTCCATGATTTTTAAAGATAAGGAATTAATTAAAAATACGATCAATTTACAAAACAAAGCCACAACAAAAATATTCATGCATAATTAATTATATATATTTTCACCTATAAAAAACACAAAGCAAAATAACATTCACTATACATTAACTCTAAAGAGCCTCCCATTCAGTTCCCACAATACACACAGGGCCTGAATGGCCGAGTGGCTCGCGCTCTGTACCACAGGTTTCGGGTTCGAGTCCCGGCGGTGCCATGGATGTTTGTAGTGGTTCGGAATCTACTTTAAACTGTAGGTCCCGGTCTGTTTAGCCCTCGTGTGCAAAGATGACCGTAGAGCGACAAACCCAAACACACATACATATATATCAAATGACTTTCAATTTTGTTCAAAGTAAGTTAAAGTCATTTGACAAACACAAACGAATGAACGGTTAGAACTGTATCGCTTGATCGAAAAAGACCTGTATATTTATAAAAAGGAGAGTAAAACAAGTTGTCCAGGAAATCAGAAAAAATTCAAAAGAAATTAATTACAATATCCTGAGGATCGCTTTACCAAGGAATACGTACTCACAGGATATTTTTTTAAACTTTGTTATTTCTGTTCGATAGATAACTGGATTCAAGTCAAAAATACATCTAGTGACATTTATAGAGGAAATTGAGTCAAGTGAAAAATCTTCGCGACAGCTTATAATAAAATGGCTATTAAAAAATATCAATCTAGCACCATTATTTTGGAACAAAGAGTCCAAAAAGTTTTAAAAGCAATATAAAACACAAAATTATTGATTATTTTTATGTAATAAAGCATTAATAATGTTTGGAGAAAAATTGCATTACTTATTCTGACAAAATTACCCGTGTGGTGACCAGGTATGAAAGAATAGCCCTACTATAGCCTATACTTGTCGTAAGAGGCGACTAAAATGGGTACCCAACGTCCGGTATTATAACTCCTGGGGATTATATCAGGGGACCTCCAAGTTGGGGGCTGGGAGAAAGGCTAATAATTCTGCCATGCAAAAAACCCTTTGGTGGGAAGTCTCCCCCTCTTAGATACCCATTTATTTTATATATTTATTTCTTTTACATGCCATAAAACAAGCCCGTATATAGTACTGTGCCCAAAAAGTAAGACCAATTATTATTATTTTTTTCAAAAACTCTTTTATTTATTCTTCCAAATTTATTTTATCGCCTTCATAATAATCCTCTCCGGACACAATGCACTTATGCCAACTTTTTTTCCAATCCTCAATGCATGCTAAAACATCATCGGCAGGGATTCACGTTGAATTGAATCTCTTCAATCGACTCAAAACGGTGTCCCCGGTGGTCTTTTGAGTTTAGGGAAAAGCCAGAAGTCTCACGGTGTGAATGCGGTGGTTGTGGAACGATATGGGTTTTTCATTTTCGGCGAAAATGTCACGAAGAATCAATGCAGTGTGAGCTGGCGAATTCAGTGTTTTCGGTACCAATCGAGATTTGAGGCCCAAAATGGAATGGACCGATCCTTTTGAAAATCCAACATCATCAGCAAGGTAAACCGACGGTTTGCAGGCACTAAATCTTTTAATTCTTTGGACGTGAGCTTCGTCGGTTAAGGTGGATGGTCGACCAGAGGGCTATTCGTCTTCAATGCATTCTCTGCCTTCTTTTGAACCGTTTATACCACTTCTAAACATTTCTTTCCAATATAGGAATGACTTCTACGACATTCTATATGTTTCCGCAAACAAAATTTAGTGCAAGTTCTTTGCTCAATGAATTCAGACATTTCAATAATCGTCGGAATCAGTTTTAGCGTCTCACGAAGCCAAGCGTAACTCAAACACCAATGAATATTTTGACGTCAAATTTCACACAGCTGTCAAGGACAGTGCAAGCAACCTAAAAAAAGAAAGAAAAAAAATAAAATTCAATAAGCCCGGGAATTTTAAATTGAAAAAATGGTCTTACTTTTTGGGCACACTAGTAGAACTAGATTCATCTTTGAGGAGAAAAAAAAAATATTCAGATAGGAGGAATTCAATAATTGGATGTAGATTTTCAGGCTATTTCGCTTAGGTTATTTAAGGTAAAATTTTATTAATTATTGTATTATTAATGTGTATACACCGACTGAGGGAAAAAAACCCGAAGGATTCTTTTCATTATGAGCTTGATTATCTCTCTGGTATTCTAGCCCTAGACAAGATTATTATGGAAGACAAATGATAATCGACAATTGATAATTGTAGCAGACTTATCACTTCTGCTGTTTCTCATATTATAACTGGCAGTACAATGTCTCAGTATAGGGATATCCACAAAATAACCCTGGAAATCTCCTGATGGATCTCATAACAACCAAATCGATTATGTGTTGATTTACTCTAGACATTTTTCGAAATTCATGCATGTGAGAACTTACAGAGGTTTGATTTGTCGTTCTACTGTCATTTTTTGCATACTTTAGGCTAATTAGACTGGGACCTACAGCTTAACGTGGATTCCGAACCACTAATAAACACCCTTGCCACCACCAGGATTCGAACCTGAAGCCTGTATGGTACCAACGGCCAGAGCGCTAACCAATTGGCCACCAGGCTGCCAACTTACAGAGAAGCAAATATAGATTTTTGATCCCTATCTAGTGATTTGCAAATTTAGGGAGATGATCTCTGTGGCAATGAAGGTGAAAAATATCTGTCCTGTAAGATATAACTGCAGGAAGCTAAAAGACCCTAAAATTCGTGAAGAATATCGAATGAATTTTTTAAAAAAAATAAATTTTGAATAATGAAAAGATGAACTGATAAAAAAAAAAAAAACCCCACCATTTATTGTATTAATAGCTACTAACAAGTTGATAGATATTCAAATCATCTTTCTGAACCTTTTATAACATAAAGAGGTAGGAGATTCCATTGCTTGCTTACTATTCAATATAGCGTTAGAAAAAATACACTCGAGATAGTGGATTAGACCACAGCGGTACCTTGTGGAACATGTCTTTGCAAGTACTGGCCTACACAGATGATATAGATATCATTGGAAGCTTTGGTTTGTCGCTCTATGGTCATCTTGTGACCACGAGGGCTAAACAGACAGGGACCCATAGTTTAACGTGGACTCCGAACCACTCACACACATCTATGCCACCGCCAGGATTCGAACCTGGAGCCTGTGGTACCACAGGTCAGGGCGCCAGCCAATTGGCCATCAGGTCGTTAATTGGAAGGTCAGAAAAGGCAGCAATTGAGGCTTTTTAAGTTCTCGAATCTTCTATCACAAGCAATGAGGATAAAAACCAAATCCATAGAAATCTTGCCTTCCCACAGTAAATTATTACAACCAAATGCGCATTAACGGAAAGGTTGATGAATTTAAACTATTTGGCACTATGATTAATGATAAAAAATAAGCTAAGAACAGAAATTGATAGCAGAATTAAAAGGCTGTTTTTCTTAGCTGAGAAGACAACTGAGATCTAATCTCATCAGCCGCAAAACATATACGACCATATAAGAATTAAAAACATTAAGAACACATAAAGACCCAATATTAAACCATTGAGAACATAGAAGATTTATATAAATTTTACTTATGCAAGTGAAACATGATGAACAAATAAGGACATACAATGCTCATAGGACATGTTTAAGAGGAAAATCATCAGAGCAATCTTTGGCCCAGTGCAAGGAGGATGTTGGCGAATAAGATACAAATTAATTACGGATAGGCTCTGCAGACAAACCAAAAGTCATCTGTAGTAATAGATTAAGATGGCTGGTCATGTTTGGAGAAGCTCAGAAGATAATCCTATTAAATTTGACATTCAAAAAACCTGAGGGGATTCAAACTAAAGAAGAAGACCATCGAGTAAATGGTTAGATGGCATTGAAAAAGACTTAAAAATTACGGACTGGATAGAGTCGCTGCAGATAGAAGACGTTTGGAAGAGCCTTGCGTGGTTGAGGCAACCAGAGCCTGCTGAGCTTGTGAAGGTAGAAGATAGGGTACAGAGGAAATGTCGAATGAACTGACTGGATGACGAGTGTGGAATGCTGATGAAAACATAAATAGGGCATAAAAAAAAAACTTCCAGTCTTTTTCATTTTTTTTTTCTGGATGACAATTTTGGCCATACTCAAAGAAAAAAAAATTAAAAATCCATTTCTGATGGGAGGGCGACTTGGGAAGGACTTCTGAAGTAGGCCACATCCAAATAGCAAATCTAGACCTAATGTTGATGTGCAAAATATTGTATTTGTAAATTCCAAATTTACTTCCCTGAAAACATCTTTTGAACTAAATATTCACCCTAACGAAATTTGGCACCACGACTTTGGTGATGAGCGGTTTTGCCACCATCAAGCACTTCAAAGGGGATAACAAAAGCACTCTAGATAAATGAAATAGATAAAACATGTATATATTTAATGTAACACTGCACCAAACCAAAACTGACACAATAAATACTTGGCCAAAATGGCAGCATTGCCTGTTCATGTCAATAAACAACTAAATCTATGTGAGAGAGGGGGAAATAACTACGATGGTTTGATCTGCGCCCAAACTAATAACGGAGTGATTAAAGTGTATTGAAAATTCATTTTGAACTGGAAAAATATTAACTTTTCCTTAGCAATAAGATATAATTAAGATAACATCTTCTTAAAATAATGAATGATGTTTAGAAATTAAGAAGCATGATTTTTGAAAAACAGGACATATTACTACACAAAGAAATAATGTAAATTTTATTTTTGTACATAAAAATATCATAAGAAGTATAAAAAATACAAGATGAAAACATAGATATAATCTTTTGTATATAAGAGCATTTTTATTACTCATTTAGAAAGATACTTCTGAAGGATATGACTGAAACATCATAGTGAAAGTATACCTTACTTTATTCTCGTAATAATGTGTAGGCAGCTTGAGGTTGCTGAAAAGTACATTTGAATAAAATACTTAAAATATCGATTTGAAAGTATAAAGAAAACATCACAGAAGTAAATAATTATTGACATACATAGAATTGCCAAATTTTTGTGGGCAAGTCGATTCAAGAACAAAGCAAGAATAAAAACATGAAAATACTATAGTTTATGTAGATAAAATTTCTAAAACATTTTAAAATTACAATCTTCAAAAGAAAATATATTTTTAATGCAATAAAAAAGTTTCTTCTCTTACTTTAGAGAACAATTTGCCTTCTTTTCCTAGTTGTAAATTTACTTCTCGTGTAGGGAAAAATATAGAGTTGCTTTTTTAAATAGACACCCAAGAATAAATCAATGTAAAAATACATGTTAAATAATAATCATAGTCGTCCAACCATGGATAGCATGTAATGAAATGGCAAACATCTGGTTTAATGTCAAAACATGGACAAATCGATTATTGTTAAGAGTGCTAGTCAAGCGCGACATGGCACAAGATCTACTATTTGAAAGTATAATAAAGCACAGTGAGTAATTCTTTTAATCTAAGTTTTTAATCTGAAAATTTTAATCAGCAAAAATTAAAATTCTTTTAGTTCAATTAAAATCTTCTCCTAAAATGGCATTTCCTCCTTTTTAATGACGCAGCTCTGTTTTGAACGCCCAATTTTCACATTCCATTTTAAGTGAAACATGAAATCTCTCAGCAAGAAGGGAAAATGTATTGGCGATTGAAAACATTTGCATATCAAGACAAACATCAAAGAGACACGAAGAAAGAAATTTCTTCTAAAGTGATTTCTTCTGCAATCGAAAAGTATAATACTTTTAACGCACATATTTTATAGGAAGCTGCAATTCTATTGAGTAACCAAGCCTCCATTGTACGATGCCTTAAATTGATTTATTACAATAACTTATCATTCAGAAATAATATTATGATAGGCATTGATAAAAATTAAGCATATGAAATCAAATTGATTTCATAATCATAAAGGTCATCTTCTACCTCTTGCATTCAAAGTGTATGCAGTGATCAGTCTGTCACTAAAACATAGAAGCTTGTTCGTTGACGAAGACTCAGACAACATGTTTCTGATAGCAAAACATTCTCTTTCTCAATGGAAAAATATCCGATGCAATGATGTGCAGCAAATGATCAATAGTTGCAAAGTTGATAATTAAA
>BPLR01011595.1:0-56497 GCA_021605095.1 Caerostris extrusa | reverse complement strand
TACTGATTCTATTCTTCATACTGGTTATTATCCTAAGTCTTGGAAAACAGCTAGAATTCTCCCAATTCTTAAACCTGGAAAGGATCCTACTTCTCTATTAGTTACAGACAAATTTCTTTTTTACTCTCTTCTATTAGTAAACTAATTGAAAATGTCATCCTGAACCTTCTTAAAAATGAGTCAAATCAAAGAATCTTCTCATCCCACAGCAATTTGGATTTACCGAAAAACTTTCTACAACTCATCAGCTCTACAATCTCACAGAAACTGTTGCTGAAGGATTTACCTGGAAATATGAAAGTGCTGCAATTTTTTCTTGATTTGGCCAAAGCTTTTGATAGAGTCTGGGTTAATGGATTGATTTACAAACTCATTTCTTACAATTTCTCTCCTTATTTGATTCAAGTAATTTCGTAACTATCTTTCAGACAGACACTTTGTTGTCGCAGTAGGGAATACTTATTCCTCAATTCGTGATATTCACGCTGGTGTGCCCCAGAGCTCAATTCTAACTCCTTTCCTCTATAATATCTTTATCAACGACATTCCACACAAAGAACAATATAAAAATTAGTCTTTATGCTGATGACACTGCAATCATAACGCAAGGCCGAAAAAACTTGCACCATCCAGGAAAATTTGCAAAATTATATCATTGATTTAGAAAAATGGCTCATTAACTGGAAGATA
The DNA here is from genome assembly GCA_021605095.1 of Caerostris extrusa. Taxonomy (NCBI): domain Eukaryota; kingdom Metazoa; phylum Arthropoda; class Arachnida; order Araneae; family Araneidae; genus Caerostris; species Caerostris extrusa. The sequence continues at coordinate 55,807 of BPLR01011595.1, read as the reverse complement.
AAATTAAATGTGGACAAGACTGAAGCAGTTCTTTTCACTTTGCAAAAAATCCTATAACCCTCCTAATATTTAAAATATATAATAACTATATCACCTGGTCTAAAGAAACTAAGTACTTAGGAATTATCCTTGATAGTAAACTTAACTACAGATCGCATATCTACAACCTTAGAAATAAATTCAATACTCAATGTAAAATTCTCTACCCTTTAATCAATAGAAATTCAGCTTTACCTCTTAATCTCAAAATTCTAATATATCTCTCTTATCTTCGTCCAGTATTAGCTTATGCAAGCCCAGTTTGGGGTTCTGTCGCACGTACAAATTTTGAAATTATTCAAAGGCTTGAGAACAAAACTCTCAGAATATTAACGAATTCACACTGGTACTTTCGTAATGACGATATTAGACGAGCTCTCTCGATTCCAAGTTTAAGACAATTTGTTCACAAAATTTCTACTAAATTCTATAATGATATGCGAAACATTAATAACCCTGTATTAAATATCCTAAAAAAATTACGATTATGATATTTCTTCCCGCAAACATAGCAGACCTTGAAAGACCTTGCACTGTTCTAAATATTTTTAAATTAATTCCTTACAACTGCTTAGATGAAAAAAAGTTCGCTTTTCTCCTAATTTGACCTTTGCTCATTCGGGGTTATTACATGCAACTGATTCCATCAACATCTACATTTTTGAAATTTTTTATATTTTTCATTTTATAATTTTATTAAATAAATAATTCTCTTTAAAAAAAAAAGGGGCATTTAATTATCTATTTTCTTTATTAACTCAAAGGGCATGAGACCACCGCTATGTTTCAACATTTTACAAAGAAGGAGCTAGTGGCCGCTACGCGGCCAAGAATCGCCGTAATAATCTACAATAACTAGCTGATAATGGGAAAATGGATTGAAAAAGGGACTAATAAAGAAAAGAAAATATTTATTGAAGCAAAAAACTTAATCGATGAAACTTACGCTGGTAGGGCAAGCAATAAAAGATATTTCAGAAATGGAGAAATTAATGGCGGCCATGATCCCATATAGTTCCTATAAGAAACTTTTAGCATCCAGAGATTAAAAGGAATTTAATTATATAACGTTAATTAATAAACTTAAATTATTAAAAAATAGTAGTGTAGTTCAAGTATTCTTCAAAGAAGAATACAATCAAAAACATTTTATTAAAATACAACTATTATTCAAATAAAATGTTTAATATATTCATCTTTATTAACAAATACCAGTAAATGAATGAAGTTGTCATATTGATATGATCGCAGTTTTAAAACTGCATTGAATTTAAGACCTAATAACAGCCACATAATGTTTAAGTGGTTTTTAAGCATGTGTATTCGAATAATGTGAAGTCACAATTTGCTGTTGCGGTTTCATTTCTTTTGCATGGGTCTACAGTAGGATTAAACTGGGAAGAGTGCCAGAAATGAATACAAGCGAATTCGTCTCACTTAATCCCTGAAGCTCAATTTCCCTAACAAAAAAAAAAAAAAATAAATAAAAAAAATAAAAGGTAAAAAAAAATCCAGTAAAAATTTTTTTTTGTCAATGCATATTTGCATATTTTGCTTATTTAATAAAGGAAAAATATTTTTAATATGAATAACTTTGCAAATATTTTGAATAAATTTATACAACTGGATACTTATATCAATATTAATAATAAAACATTAAAGCAAAACTTTAGATGTTTATTGAAAGTATTACAATATGTTCACAGAAGTAATTATCCTAATAAAATTAATTTATAATGTAAATTAAAATTAAACCAAAGAAATATTATTCTATTGTCAAAATTTTTTTTTTTTAAAAAAAAAAATATTCCTATTAAATATTTAAATTATTTGTAACAGAGTTAAACAAAAATTTTCTTTTATAAAGTGAAATCAAATTTAGTTCTTTGATAAGAAATGAACATTTCCTTTTTTTTATTTTATAAATTTAATTAAGGTATTAATCCTATTAAATTCATTTTAATTATCTTATCAAATTTATCTTAAAATTTCAAAACTTACAAGAGCATAAAATATTTTATGCATTTTAGATTACATAAATTGTCTAGCAAATATTTGTTATCTATATAATTTTATTTCAATTTTGTTTTAAAAACAATACATTCATTTCTGTTTTTACAAATGCCTTGATATAAATAGAATACAAGGGGAGGGAAAATCAGATCAAAGAAGGTATGAACCATAATATTTCATATTTAAAAAAATAATTTAAACAAAAAAATTTGGTATAAATTGATATTTTTATTTGATTCTTATATTAAGTTAACATAAAAAAAAAAAACGAAATTAGGTTATTAAAGAAATTAGATTATATATATTTAGAAGCAATAAGCAATTAATAAAAAAACTGAAAAAAATAAATAAATAAATAACAAGGTAACATAAGAAGGAGAAATGCAAATCAATAAATGAAATTTTTTTTTTTTTTATTTATGTAAGCGAAATTAATCATTTATAGATTAGATCCATTTTAATAATTGGTAATTGGCAGCCAAATAAGAAGTGATTTTTACAGGTCGAAAGTAAACAATCGAAACTGCCAACTAGTAGAAATAACTGGAACTTTATTAGGCGTAAAGCGATTTCTGACGCTTCGGTGTGAACGGCTCGAAAAATTTCTTCCATAATTTGCTTTGCGGCTTCATATCTTGCTTAACGTCATTCAAAGCTTTGTTAGAACTGTGAATAACTTTATCTAACTAGAATAATGCAGAATTTGCAATGGGAAGTGATTACATAAAATAAATAATAATTCCAAACGAAGATAAAATTTATCATAAGAATAGAAATCATATCATATCATAGAAAGAAGATAATTTTCAAGTAATGCAGGTAAAAAAACCTTGAATGCAATTTTTCTCCCCGCTACAGAGAGGAATTCGGACTATAAGGAAGTCAGTTCTGGTCCATTATGTGCATTATATAACTTCAGCTGGTGTTAATTATGAAATTATTTTAACCTTAACTACACTTATTATTTACGAATTTAGAACCCGTCAAAAACTTCGTTTTCCTCTTTGATCTTCTGAGATATTCATGTTTGATCGGAAGTTTCTTGTGATATAATATTTAATTTTAATAACAGATCAATTTTTAATTTTATCAAATTGAATAAAATAAAACTTTTTTATGCATTGAGATAGAACAAGTTCAAAAATTAATTAATTAATTTATTAAATGCTACTGAAAAACCTAACCTAATCTTTAAATTATTACAATTAGAAATAAATTTTGGTTAACAGTTTTAGAATTGAACACGAAACTACTTGAGCTTTTATTATAAATACTTCTTCATTTGCAGCGGCCTGATGGCCAATTGTCTAGCACTCTGATCTTTGGGACCCCAGATTTCAAAGTTCGAATCTTGGAGTTGGCATGAATGTTTTGTTAGTGGTTTGAAATTCACTTTAAACTGTAGGTTCCGGCCTAATTAATTCAAAGTGTGCAAAAAATGACAGTAGACTGAAAAACCATATCTTCTTCATTGATCCAACAGCCCCCATTGTGGGCCAACGCCGTCTGCCTACTGGCAGATTTCGAGACAGGAAATGTTTTTCATTTTAAGGGGTAGGGATGTTAGCTCTCACACGCCCAGCGTTTTATAGTCATATTAGACCGGGACATAAGGTTTAATAAAGATTCCGAACCACTACAAACATCCATGGCTCCGCCCGGACTCGAACCCTGTAGCACAGATCGCCAGAGCTCTAGTCACACGGCCATCAGACCCCAATTATAAATACTATATCGAAATATATAATAACAATGCATCAAGAAAAAAAAAAAAAAAAAAAAAAATAACAAAATCAATAACAATAATTTCAGTTTTTTTTAAATTAAAAATTTACAAATGGAAAATAATTTTAGTAATTATTTCATTTTTATTTCTGAAAATTGATTCGCTCATGAGCACGCTAAATAATTGTATATCCTTTAATTTTCACCGTTTGAAAATCTTTATTTCTCCTTTTGCAGCATAAACATGATATTTAATTTGAAGTACCCAAATTATTAAACCGTTTCCTCATCTTTATAGTCTTAACTAACATTGGAGAAGTGATTGAGTACAAGTTCAACCTGAGGTAAATTTATTTTTAAAAGATACTCCCGCAAAGAGCCGCCCTTGCCCCCCTTTTCGAACAGGCCTTTAGTTCCATAGGCTTCAAGTTAGAATTCTGGTGGTGGCAATGGTTGTTTATTAGCGGTTCGGAACCCACTTTAAACTATAAGTCCCGGTCTAATTAGCCTAAAGTGTGCAAAAAGTGACCGTAGAGCGATAAAACAAACCCAAAATTTATTCGCACAGCAGCTCCATGGTGGGACAAGGCAATCTGCCTAATGACAGATAAGGAAACATGAGTTGTTTTTCACTGGGTAAGGATGTCAGCCTAACGCTCTACAGTCATATTAGACCGGGATCTATGGTTTAAAGTGGATTTTGAACCACTACAAACATCCATGGCACCGCAGGGACTCGAACCCTGCGGCACCGAGTGCCGAGCCCTAGTCAATTGGTCATCAGGTTTCAATTACAAATACTATATCGAAATATTTAAAAATAATATATTAACAAAACGCAAAAAATAGTAAAATAATAATGATAATAATTTATATATATATATATATTTTTTTTTAAAAATAATTATTTACAAATTGAAAATAATTTTGGAAAAAACTATTTTATTTTCATTTCTGAAAACTGATACGGTTATGAGCACTGTAAATTAAAATACATTCTTAACTTTCAACTTTATGAAAATCTTTATTTATGCTTTTGCAGCATAAACACGATATTTAAATTCAAGCACCAAATTATTCAGCCTTATCCTTTAAGCAGTCGTTCTTACCTGACACTAGAGAAGTGTTACGAAAATGTATCCACCTCAGGTATATTTATTTTTAAAAAATACTCTCACAAAGTGACGTCTCCCCCCCCCCCTCCTCTTCCCTCAGAGAAATCACAAAGTTTCTAACTTGTCCAGACATGCAATTCGTAGTCCCAAAACATTCCGTCCCGCTTCCCAGCATCGCCCGGAGCTCATCATTGTGTCGCATGCAGATAAGAGCTGGCAAAAAAAAAAGTTTCTCCTCGTAATCAACAAAGTATTCAGGGTTCAAGAATGAACTAGGAGAAAGTTTAGTTCAAATACATGCGAAAAGAATTCGAACGAAAAGAACTCATTTTATTAGAATGCTTATTATGCAGGCTGTTCGGAAAGTATCTGAACAAAGTGTAAAGAGCAATAGAGGGAGCCAAAAGGATATGTTTTCTTTTTACCATAGAATATAAATCTAAATATTTAATTACAGTAATTAAATAATTTAAGGGAGGTTTAAAAAGGGTAATTTGATCAATAATTAAATAATTTAAGAGAGATGTTTAAAAAATTATAAGAAGAATAAGAATTTAAGAATATTTAAATTTTTAATCTATTATGGTATTAGTAACAGAAAATTCAAATAAATATTTTTAGGTTTTATAATAGCAAATTAAACAATTATTATTAATACCAAAATACACCAAGAAAGGTGGTGATTGCTGAAAAAATTAATTGATTTAATCTTTTAAATGAACATTTTCCTTTTTTTTTACAAATTTTTTTAAAAAAGGTCCAAAATTGAAAGTCGTTCAAGACATGTAAAACCATGTTACCCAAAACAATACCCAGAATTTTATGGGTAAAAAATACAGTTTTGTTTCAATATTTTTTTTTTCTTTTTGGAGAGAAAGTGGATGTTATTTTGGGAAGCGCGATTATATGTGTCTTGGACCACTTTCAGTTTCGAACCTTTTCACTGAAACCAGTATTTGAAAAATGATCATTTAAAAGGGTAAATCAATCACTGTTACCCCAGCAACCAGTATTTAAATGAAATATTTCTAGATTTATATTCTATGGTAAAAAAGAAAAGACATATATATTTTTTTGGTTCCCTCTATTAGCCCTTTACACTTTGTTCAGATATTTTCCGAACAGCCTGTATAATAAGTATTCTAATAAAATAAGTTCTTTCGTTTGATAAGTTCTTTATTTCTAAAAATTTATGCAGTTATGACACCACGTCAAATAATTCTACATGCTTAACTTTTCACTTTTTGAGAATCTTAATTTATGTTTGCAGCATAAACATGATTTTTAATTTGAAGCACCAAATTATTCATTGTCCTTTACGCATTTGTTCTTCTTAACTAACTTCTTAGAGAAGTGACGCGGAAATGTATTAACCTCAGGTAAATTGATTTTTAAAAGATACTCCCACAAATAGACGTCTCCCTCCCCCTCGAGAGAAATCACAAAATGTTCTAACTTGTCCAGACTTGCAATTCCCAGTTCTCAAAAACATTCCCGTCTCTCTTCCCAGCATCGCCCGAAGCTCACCATTGTGCCGCATGCAGATAGAAGAGAAAAAAAAAAAAAAAAAAAAAAGTTTCCCTTGTAATCAACAAAGTATTCAGGTCCTAGGAAGAACTGGGAAAAGTTTAGTGCAAATAGGTGCGGAAGTATTGGGACGGAAGAACTCGTTTTATTAGAATACTTATTATACAGACTGTTCGGAAAATATCTGAACAAAGTGTAAAGGGTAATAGAGGCAACCAAAAGAATCTTATTTTTTTAACCATGGAATATAAATGAAATACTTCATTTAGGTACTGGTTGTTAAGGTAAAACTGATTGATTTAATCTTTTAAATGATCATCTTTTTTTTTTTTTTTTTTTTAGATACAGATTTCAAAAATGAGTCCAAAAACTGAAATTGGTCCAGGACACGAAAAATTGCGCTTAACAAAACAACATCCATAATTCCATGGGTTAAAAAATGCAGTTTTGTTTCACAATATTTTTCCTTTTTTGGCTATATCGGAAACATGCACTGTTAGGATTGAGATGAAAAATTTTACCCTGTTTTATTTATGTTTTATTCAAGAAATTAGAATTATTAGAAATTTTTATTAGAAATTCAGGTATGTAATTTGCAAGTTTGGCAACCAGATTGTAACTTGCTGTGAATTGGATTGATGTTTGTCTCACTCTACGGTCATTTTATGCACACTTTGGGCTAATTAGACCTGAACCTGAAGTTTGACATGAATTCCAAATTACTAACGAACATCAAATCACCGCAGATTCAAACCTGAAGACTGTGGTACCAACGTCCAGAGCGCTATCCAATTAGCCATCAGGCCGCATATATTTTAATAAGAAGGTCCAAAATTGAAAGTGGTCCAAGACACGTACAACCACGCTCCCCAAAACAATACCCATAATTTTATGGGTAAAAAATACAGTTTTGTTTCACAATATTTTTTTTTTTTTTGGCTGAATCGAAAAAGTATACTGTTGGAGTTATGATAAGAATTATTACCCTCTTTTATTTATTTTTATTATAGAAATTCAGAAAGTATGTAGTGCATAGGTTGGGCAAACCAGATTGTACCTGGATGTGGGTTGGATTGAGATAATTGAGGCACATGTTTGGAGAACTCACAGCTTTATTAACACACGCGCAAACACCCTCACGTACAATTAGAGATGTTTTTAAATGTGTTAAATATTGTATAATTATAGATTCGGGGAAGGACACCACTTCTAAGGCAAAAACTCTAAACTCGGCTGCGTGCAGGGTACTCGAAATATACTTCCTTTAAGGGAAGAGTCTGTAGGCCAACTGACTATTTATCCTGAATTTTTCCGCGGCGGCTGATGACCAATTGGCTACCGCTCTGCTCTTTGGTATCCCAGGCTTAAGGTCCGAATCCCAGTGGAATGGATGTTTGTGAGTGATTCAGAATCCTCGTTAAAGTGTAGGTCCCGGTCTAATTAGCCAGCAAAGTGTGCACAAAAAATGACCGTAGAGCACCAAACTAAATCTTCATTCTCACAGCAGCACCATGGTGGTCAATGCAATCTGCCTAATGACAGATTGCGAGACAGGAAATTTTCTTATTACTGGGTAGAGATATCAGCTCTACGCTCAACACTCTACAGTCATATTAAGCTGGGATCTACTGTTTAAAAATGGATTCCGAATCACTACATACATGCATGGCACCCCATGATCTCGAAACCTATGGCACTGAGAATCAGGCGCTGGTCACTCGGCCATGAGGCCCTAATTTTAAATACTATATCGAAATATTTAATAATAATATATTTACAAACACAAAAATAACAAAAAAATAATAATAATAATAATAATTTCAATTTTTAATTTAGAAATTGAAAATACTTTGATCACTATTTTATATTTATTTCTGAAAACTGATACGGTTATGAGCACGCTAAATAATTGTGCATCCTAACATTTCATATTTTGAGAATCTTTACTGATGCTTTGCAGCATAAACACGATGTTTCATTTGAAGTACCAAATTATTCACCCCCTTAACTTTTATGAGAGTATTTTAGAGACTACTTTTAAAGAGATTCCCCCCCTCCTTCGAGAGAGCACAAAGTTTCTAACTTTTCCAAAGACATGCAATTCCCAGTCCCAAGACATTCCCGCCTCGCTTTCCAGCATCGCCCGGAGCTCACCAATATTTCGATCACCGATATCACCAATTTAAATATTTCGATATAGTATTTGTAATTGTGGCCTGGTGGCCGAGTGACTAGCGCTCGGGCCCTCGGTGCTGGGGCTCGAGTCCCTGCGGTGCCATGGAGGCTTGTAGTTGTTTGGGATCCACTTTAAAACATAGGTCTCGGTATAATATGACTGTAGAGCGTTAGGCCGACATCGCTAGCCATTGAAAAAAAATCTCCTGTTTCGAAATCTGTCATTAGGTAGATGGCTTTGGCTCACTATGAAGTATAGTGCTAGGGAGTTAATTACTGGACTGACTGAGGCTGACTTGTTTCTTCGCTATTGCAAAACAATTTTATCACTTTTGGAATAATTTATTGCGGCAATATGTATGATACCCCACTCACTTTGAAAATGATCTCATGTCCATGGTATACATAAGAAAGGCGATGCTCAAAGATGCATAATAACAATATAAAAATTGGTGGGTTTTTCATGACTGACTGGTATAAGCCTAAATAACCTATATTAAAAAATAATGCAAATATATCCGAACCATATATCTTCTTCTTCAATGGCACAACAGCCCCACGATGGGTCTAGGCCAGGGGTCGGCAACCTTTTGAGTCGGAAGAGACAAAAAATTACAATTTACAAAATTTCAAAGTTTTAAAGAGCCACAAAATTTTTTCTTGCCAACAAAAAAAATAGTGAGATTTTTGATAAAAAAAAAACTATTCTATTTATTCATAAGAAATTATATCTATTTATTGATATATATAAGTAGTGTTTTTCACAACAAATTAGATAATATATAAATGGCATTATTAGATAATTACTTATTATTTAAGTAAAACAATTAAACATTTACTTACAACACTAACTTGTACTTCAATAACAAACAATTGAGCAAACAAATTCAATGGGAGCATTGGCTTTGCATGGTTTTAGAAAGTTTGGATAAATTAGGCTCATAACTTGTTGTTTTAAGTTTCAAACGCGACTCTAAATTTTCATTTGTTAGTTGGCTTCTTACTTTTACTTTTAATTATATTCTTGCAAGAGAACGCTTGCTCGCACGAATATGTCGATCAGAGATAGTCAGCACTCCAAATGCCAACTTCTTCACCTCACTGTAGCAATCTGGAAGACTATTCCGTGCGTCGAATATAAGTGCCTCAACTCGCGGCATTTCTTTTAAAGCTGTCCACTTTTTGTTGCGTTACGTACATGCATGTTTAAACGATTTTTAAATGTTTTTTTCGATAAAATAGATAACATTTGCGTTTGGAACTAAAGAGCCGCAGCTTTACATCCAAAGAGCCGCATGTGGCTCGCGAGCCGCAGGTTGCCGACCCCTGGTCTAGGCCATCTGCCTACAGGCAGATTCGAAATATGAGACGTTTTCTTTTTACGGGTAGATATCAGCCTCATCCCCAACGTTCTTACAGTTATGTTAGACCGGGACCTACGGTTTAAAGTGGATTCCGAACAACTACAAACATCCATGGCACCGAGCGCCAGAGCGCTAGTCACTCGGCCATCAGCTCCCCAACTATATATTAAATAATGTAGATAATTAATAATTAATATTAAATAATAATTTAAATAATATTAAATATAATATATATATATATATACATTCAAAGAGCAAAACATTATGACCGCCCCTACATTTTGCAATGAACTCGCCTGGATGACGTGGAAGGCACGTGATCAGGTGGAAGTGGTATTTAACTGGTATTAAGTGGTGGTATTAATCCATGTCAAGGCGGGTTGAAGCTGTGTTGCGCGCCAAAGGTGGGCCAACTCGTTATTGACGAAAGGTGGTCATAATGTTTTTGGTTCTTGAATGTATATTAATAATATTAAATAATTACTAATAAATTTAGTTAATTCTTAAAATAAAGACCATAGTATAAGTAACCATAGTATTCTAAACAATCCAGAATGAATAATATTATATTTTGCCTTTTAAGATAAATTTCAGAATAGTTTAGGTTTCACGGATTATATATGATATTGTTTTCCAGTGTTTAGTTTAGTGATTTGACGTACTAAACTAAAGTAAAGCTACTAGATATATAACAAATTCATCGTTTTCAGAAAGTACTATGAGAATCCAACTTCACTGGACTCACAAGTTGGAACACTTTGGACCTGATGGCCGAGTGGCTAGCGCTCTGCTACTCGGTACCACAGGTTTCGGATTCGAGACCCGGCGATGCCATGAATGTTTGTAGTGGTTCGAAATCAATTTAAATCATAGGTCCCGGACTAGTATGATGGTAGAGCTTTGTGGGGGTAGTGTTACTCGCGTCAGCAACATCTTCAAGCTACACGTGCCTCCTGGGTAGTGCTAAATGAGCAACAGCGGTGCAGCCTTGCTTATGGCATAAAGATTAACCGACTCTGTATTGCTAGCTGCGTTAGAACAATAATTTGAAACAAACATCCTTAAATGGGAATCTGGGAAGATTCTCATTATCCCCCTGGCCTCCTCTAACGAAACGGAGAGATTATCCTACCCATATTTGCATAGACAAAGAGTTTTATCATCATTTGTTGGTTTTCGCAGGAAACTTTTTTTAGTTATTTTTTTCTTGTGCTGTTCACTTAATAAATAAAATCCCTAATTAATTTAAGAATAAAAATTGAGCTAATATGGAACAGCACAACACGAAGTGATGAAGAATGAATAAAATAAATATTAGAATAATGACCTTCGATAGTTTTTATGGCATCAATTCTTGCTTGATCAATATCGCAAATAATCTTTTTTTTTTAATCGAAGAAAAAAGAATCCCAAATTATTTTAAAGTTTAAAATAACTATAAATGAAAAAAAAAAAATCCATTCCTTAAAAAATAACCAATAGGCAATATAGCGCACTAAAAATAATTTATTCAGATATATTCCGCTTTTTTATACTTTTTAGAATTATAAAAAAAAATTCGTAAATTAAAAAAAAAAAAAAAGTAAAGAAGATAAAATAAAAGATGACTCGAAAAATGGATTTATTGATTTCAAGTTTTCTTCGATCAGACAGAAAAAAAATGACATTTTTTCAAATCATAAATGACCATGCGATGCCATGATTTTTATTGAAATTCGAAATACATTATTTTTGCATTAAGTTTGAGTTTCAATTTTCTTTTTTTGGTGAATCTTTAATTGGTGCATCCAATATCGGAAAATTCATCTTTAAGCTATCATAGATTTTAACTTAGCATTGCTTTTCTGGACTTGTGCTTGACATTTAATTGAAATTAAATGTAAGATGTCTTATATATTTGAATTCTAAAATTAAATTAAAATAATTTATAAATTTAGAATTTAATTAATTAATTCTAATAATTGTATTTAGAAGATAACCAGAAGAGATTCAATTTGTCATAATAGAGTCAAACATCTACAGTCTAATTATATCTACTATAACTAGTTCTAGTTCTAATTATATATACTAATTCTATCTACTACATCTAGTTTTAATTATATATACTAATTCTATCTACTAGATCTAGTTGTAATTATATACTACTGTGTCCAAAAAGTAAGTAATCTTTATTTATTCTTCCAAATTTATTTCCTCGCCTTCAAAGTATTCCCTTCCAGACACAATGCACTTATGGCAACTTTTTTTCCAATCATCAATGCATGCTAAAAAGTCATCGGCAGGGATTGCCTTTACGGCGCGCGCCTATTCACTTTGAATCTCTTCAATCGACTCAAAACGGTGTCCCCGGAGTGGTATTTTGAGTTTAGGGAATAGCCAGATGTCGCACGGTGGGAAGATGGTGGTTGTGGAACGATATGGGTTTCATTTTTGGCGAAAAAGTCACGAAGGAACAATGCAGTGTGAACTGGTGTTCCGTGTTTTCGGTACAAAACGAGATTTGACGCGTTTGAAGCCCAAAATGGAATTAAACGATCCTTTTGAAATTTCAACATCATCAGCAAAGTCTCTAACTGTAAATCGACGGTTTGCAAGCACCAAATCTTTAATATTTGGACGTAAGCTTTGTCGGTTGAGGTTGAGGGTCAACCAAGAGGTCAACCTCTTCAACACGTTCTCTGCCTTCTTTGAACTGTTTATACCACTTCTAAACGTTTCTGTCCGATATAAGAATGCTCACCGAATGCCTTCTGCAATATTCTATACGTTCCTGCAAACGAAATTGAATGAAAGTTCTTTGCTCAATTAATTTAGATATTTCGAAAATCGCCGAAATCAGTTTTAGCGTCTCACTTTAGCCAAGCGTAATTCAAACACTAATGAATATTTTGACGTCAAATTTCCCACAGATGTCAAGGACAGTGCCAGCAACCTAAAAAAGAAAATTTAAATTCCATAAGCCCCGGCAATTTTAAATCGAAAATTCGTCTTACTTTTTGGACACAGTAGTATAATTAAAATGAACAATTCTTAAAAGAATAATTCGGAAAGAACGTTTATGAGTATAAATCATAATCATTTGTTTTAATAAAAATTATGAAATATTTAATTTGTATTATCACCAAGATGTTATGTTAAGATTACTCATAATTCTCTTATAACAGGGGGCTGAAAAGTTTGTAGGCTGATACATAGATGGCACTACTAGTATTAAATCCATCTGGATATTAGTTAGCCCTAACCTTTAAAAGATACGTGTATAAATTTGACAGCTATTGCACTATTAGTATGGGAGTTATAGCATTTTTAGTGAAGTAACTTTTGTTAGTTTGAAAAAAATGGAAAAAGAAGGAATTTCGTGTTTCAATAAAGCATTTCTTTTTGGCGAAAAAAAATACTATTGAAGCCAAAGCTTGGCTTGATAAACATTATTCGGACTTTGCACCAGGAAAATCAACCGTAGAGAAGTGGTTTGCTAAATTTAAACGAGGCGAAATGAGCACCGAGGACGATGCACGCAGTGGACGCCCCAAAAAGGCTGTTACAGATGAAAACATCAAAAAAAGTCCACAAAATAATTTCTGATCACCGTAAAGTGAAGTTGTTTGAGATAGCTGAGACCCTAAAGATATCAAAGGAACGTGTTGGACATATCGTGAATGAATATTTGGATATGCGAAAGCTCTGTTCAAAGTGGGTGCCGCGCAGAGCTTCGCAATCGACCAAAAACAACAACGAATTGATGATTCTAAGCAGTGTTTGGAGCTTTTCAATCGTAATAAACCCGAATTTTTGCGTCGATATGTGACAATGGATGAAACATGGCTTTCCTTTCACAGCGGAGTCCAATCGACAGTCAGCCAAGTGGACTGCACGTGATGAACACTAAAAATGCTATAACTTCACTAAAAATGCTATAACTCACATACTAATAATGCAACAGCTGTCAAATTTATACATGTGTCTTTTGAAGGTTAAAGCTAACTAAAAATCATATGGATTTAATACTAGTAACGCCATCTATGTTCACCATGTCAGCCTACGAACGTTTCAGCCCACCTGTTATATGTATAATAATATGGTGACAAAGTGTTTGGTTCGTGAAATACTTTCAAATTAAACAATCCCTTTTCAAATCAAAAATCAAACCATCAATCAAGAAAAAAAAATGTTAAAATATTTCATTAAATAACTGTAATAAACCGTACTTCGAAAAAAAAAAAAAAAATTTAAATAATCACAAAATTAAAAATTTAATAAAAGTGATTCTAATACTTATGACATTGTAAAAAACTTAACTTTAATTAAATAAAAATTTTTTTTTTTTTAAATAAATGAGATTAATATCAAAAAGTGGAAGAGATCATCTTATAATGTGAAAAAAAGTTAAAAATGGACAATTTTCAAATTTTTTTTTCGTGACTTCAAAATTTGTGAGTTTTCTAGGCACCTAGCCAATTTGCAAAACCTGGCATCATTTGCAATTTTTTTTTATAAAAGTAATTGTAGTGGCTACAACATTGTAAAAAAAAAAATTAATTAAATTTAAAAAAAAAAAAAGACAAAACAAAAAAATAAATAAATAAATGAGATTAATATCAAAAGGTTGAAGAGATTATCTTATAACGTGGAAAAAAAAAAAACTTAAAAAGGGACAATTTTTTAAATTTTTTTTTTTTTTTTTTTTTTTTTTTTTTTTTTTTTTGGTGAAAAAATGTTTTTTATTAGTTTCCTGGGTCTAGTTAATTTTGGTGCAAAATCTACAATTCGTGAAAATGATCAAATTAAATAAATAATAAATAATTGGTTGGCGTGATATATAGCTTACCCAAAAATTTATAATTTAATGTAAGAAAAGCAATGAGCAAAAAAAAAATAAGAAATAAAATATTATCGAGTTCAGACGTTTTTTTTTTTCATTTTTTTATTTCATTTTTTTTTTTTTATTTTTTATTAGTTTCCTGGGTCTAGTTAATTTGCAAAATCTACACACTATTTGGCCGCGTGAAAAGCTGTGATCAGTAACAAATATAAATAAATAAATAATAAATAATTGGTTGGCGTGATATACAGCTTACCCAAAAAATTTATAATTTAATGTAAGAAAAGCAATCAAGCAAAGCAAAAAAATAAGAAATAAAATATATATCGAGTTCCAGACGTTTTTTTTTTATTTCACATTTTTATTAGTTTCCTGGGTCTAGTTAATTTGCAAAATCTACACACTATTTGGCCGCGTGAAAAGCTGTGATCAGTAACAAATATAAATAAATAAATAATAAATAATTGGTTGGCGTGATATACAGCTTACCCAAAAAATTTATAATTTAATGTAAGAAAAGCAATCAAGCAAAGCAAAAAAATAAGAAATAAAATATATATCGAGTTCAGACGTTTTTTTTTTTTTTATTTCAAGAAATAAAATTTCCTTTGCTTTCACCAGACGATTTTTTCTTGAAATAAAATTGTCTTTTGCATTCACCAAACGATTTTTTTCTTGAAATAAAATTGTTTTTACTTTCAGCAGACGATTTTTTTTTCCCTTGAAATAAAATTGTTTTTACATTCCCCAGACGATTTTTTTTTTTCCTTGAAATAAAGTTGTCTTTCCTTTCACCAGACGATCTTTTCGAACAACTTTACAATATACAATTACAAGCTTGTGAAAAGAAATTTAAATAAATATTATGTATAAAAAGCTCGAGAAGGAAATTTAAAATATTGTGTATAAAAAAATTAGTGAAAGAAATTTAAATAAACCAACATGAATGAATCATGAATGAAATTTTTTAAAAAAATTAACCATTTGGAAACATTAAATTGGTCAAGGAAAATAAAAATGATTGAAGAAACTAAAAACTCCTCTCTTGAAAATAACACCTGTTATTTTATGGGTAATAAGGTTTTAATTTATTTAAAAATAATATATATATATATATAATTCTTCTGTACATGCGTGTGTCACTGAATTCCTCTTAAACGCCTGGATCTATTTTGATTAAATGTTTTTGTGTGTGCTTGAGTGGGTCCCTGGAGGGTTTAGATTCACAAGTGAACCCAATTGGTGACGCTGCAATCAACATAATTCTGTGCTTGTGTTTTTCATTGAACTCCTCTTAAACGACTTGACCGGTTTTGATGAAAAAATAATAATAAATTTAAAAATAATTTTGATAAATAATTTTGATAAATTTGGAAGAATAAATAAAATAGGTTTTTGAAAAACTTTACTCTTTATTTATTCTTCAAATTTATTTCACTCCCGTCAAAGTATTCATCCCCTCCGGACACAATGCAACGTACGTCAACTTTCCCCCCCAATCCTCAATGTATGCTAAAAAATCATCGGCTGCTAATACGATGACCTTCAAAGCACCGGCAAAAACTCTTTATTGATTCATTCAGACGTTTCAAAAATCGCCGGAATCAGCTTTAACGTCTCACAAAGCCAAGCGTAACGCAAACACAAATGAATATCTGAACGTAAAAATCTCACACAGATGTCAGGGACAGTACCAAACACTTAAAAAATAAAACAAAAATAAATAAATAAATAAAAAAAAAAAAAAATTGAAAATCCATATGCGCGGGAATTTTAAATTGAAAATTGGTCTTACTTTTTGGACACAGTAGTACAATTACAAACTTGTGAAAAGAATTTAAATAAATATTATGCATTAAAAAGTTCGCGAAAGAAATTTAAAATATTGTATAAAATAATTCGTAAAGAAATTTAAATAAACCATCATGAGTGGCTCATGAAAGAATATTAACCAATAAAAATATTAACCAATAAGAAACATTAAATCGGTAAAGAACAGAAAATCGTGAAAAAAAACTCTACTTTCGAAAACAACACCCGTTAGTTTTTACGGGTAAATCGGCTTTTAATTATTTAAAAATAAATAAAAATTTCTTCAGATGAAAAAATACCACTCTAAATGTTAAAAAATGCAACATAAATTATATATATATTATGTGTCCAAAATGTAAAACCAGTTTTCATTTTAAATTTTCCGGCATATGGTATTACAATTTTTTTTTAGGTTGTTGGCACTGTCCTTCCCATCCGTGTGAAAATTGACTTAAAAATATTCATTAGTGCTTGAGCTACGCTTGGTTTTGTGAGATACTAAAACTGATTCTGGCAATTTTTGAAATGTCTCCCACCAGGTAATCCGACTCATGATGCAAGATGCTGGACATCACAAACGCCACCGTACCTCCTCGTTTTTTGAAACAATATTTATAACAAAGTCGCTAACTGACTGAGCCTCAACCCTAATGATCGCCAGCGATTCGCATTGCTATTTAGCTACGAGTCTGGCTATATATATAGCCTGACTATATCAATGACCTGTTGCCAATTTATCATTTTAAATTGTCTTTTTAAAATGATAGGAATCAAACCCATAATCATTTTATCCAAACAAAGAACTTTAGATTTGGCTCTAAACTAAACTCCCTCAGTCCAAAAGCCAAGTCTGTTTAATGAATTCATTGCGATAAAAAAAAGTAAACATAAAGTGATAAATATTTAACGAAAATGCACAACAAACAGAATGCAAGTCCACATAGTTTTCAGGAATCCGAGAAAGTTCTTTATTTTTATGTGGATTTCAGTGCCTGATGTCTATACTTTCTCTCAATTCAATGCTATATTTTTATGGACTTCCTCCATCATTCAATGCCTCTCTCATGTACTTTCCTTTTCTCAAAGAAAAAAAAATAATAAGGAGACTTTGGACAGCAATTTTCGAGGGCCGTGATGGATCACCTCTCTTTCTAGAACGGTTCACTTTCTCCTAGGTGAAAGGACTAACAATGCACTTTCCTTTGTCATTGCTTCAAAAAAGACATCAAAATCTAATATCGCTGTAGAATTATTTGCTCTTAGATGAATATGTAATTTATTCTTTAGATATAAGATATATTATTTAATAATTCACTGTTTATGAAAATTATAAGCAGTTAATATTTTATTATAACAAAACGCTAATAATTTTATATTCATATTAAAACACTTATTCATTGTTGATTCTTAAATATTACGTATTGCCGAGTTTCTTATTATTTTACTGTTTTCAACAATGCAATGAATCGATATACATTTTTTTTTAATTTTTTCATCTAAAACCTTAAAATTAGGGCTCACTTGCAAAACTAGCTCGCAGGAAGACTTGGTTTTGAATCTGCTGGCGGCGTTCCGTTGCAAAAACAGGTTTTATTGGTTTTGTTTTCGCACTACGATCACTTTGTGCACACTTTGGACTAATTAGACCGAGACCAACAGTCTAACGTGGATTTCGAACCACTCACAAATATCCATGCCACCGCCAGGATTCGAATCTTGAGCCTGTGGTACCAAACGCCAGAGCGCTAGCTATCAGGCCACCTTTACAAAGAAGAGGCTCGATAGTGATTATGGTGACGCTTGTGGAACATTTCGCAATATTCATGTTATATGATGTGAGTTTTGTGGATTTCCTTCCACACGACACGCAAATTAAAGGCAATTCTTCCTAAAAGTTTTTATCATTTTAAACTGTCTTTGTTAAAATGACAGGAATCAACCCCATAACCTTTTTATCCAAAAACCTTTTTATCCAAATTTAGATTTAATTTCAAACTTAATTCCGGAAGTCAAAAATCGGTGGTGCTAATCACCAAGCCACATCAGATCCTAGTTTACGAATTCATTGTGATAAAAAAAAGTAAATACAATGTGATAAATATTTAACAAAAATCACAACAAACAGAATGCAAGTCCATAGTTTTTCAGGAATCTGAAAGAAAGTTCTTTACTTTTATGTGGATTTCGGTGCTGATGTCTATACTTTCGCTCAGTTCGATGCTATATGTTTTATGGGCTTCCTCCATCATTCAATGCCTCTTATTTTCTTTCCTTCTCTCAGGAAAAAATGAAAAAAATAATAAGAAGACTTTGGACAGCAATTTTCGAACGCCATGATGGATCACCGCTCTTTCTAGAACGGTTCACTTTCTACTAGGTGAAAGGACTAACAATGCACTTTCCTTTGCCATTGCTTCTAAAGGTATCAAACTCTACTATTGGTGTAGAATTATTTGATCTTAGTTGAATATGTTATTTATTTTTTAGATAAGAGAGATATTATTTAATGCTAATTCACTGTTTATGAAAATTAAAAACAATGATTATCTAAATAAAACCAAACGCTAATAATTTTATATTAATATTATATTATATAATTTTATATTCATATTATATTATATAATTTTATATTCATATTATATTATATAATTTTATATTCATATTATATATATACATATTTATATATAATATGAATATAAAAGATGATTGATTCTTCTATCTTAGATAATGCTAAATATCATATTATTTTCACATAACTTTTTTCATATATATATATATTTAGTTTTCATAGTATATGATTTTGTTATAAATTTTTATAAATTTCTTCATAAAAAAAATAGCATTCATCAAACTAGTGATCAGTTGCACATCTAGCATGTAGGTGGGCTTAGGTTTGAATCTGCTGTTGGCGTTAATTTGCAGTCACTGATTTTAGAAAGATCGCATTGCCATAATCATCATCGAGTCTCATGATGATTATGGCAATGCGTGTGAAACATTTCTTAATAGTCAGATTATCCGATAGGAATTTTCTGGGTTTCCTTTTTACTTGCCTACCTTCTACTTCCTTCCTATTTGCCACCAGATGGTGCTGCAGCCTTTCATCTTATAAAGCGTTCAAACGATATGCATGAAAATGAGTACGCACATATATTGGAACATGGAGAATATATTCACGGTATGTAATTTTCTACAATGCATTTTTTAGCACAACAACGTATGCCGGGTTCTGCTAGTACATATTAGTTAGTTAGTTAGATAGATTCTGCATTTCTCAATTCCATAGTAGTTCTGCAACACTGCATCTCCACAAGTGACAAAGACAATAGCAATGTGTTTCTAAAGAAGTTTCTAAGCATATTGAGCTCACATTTATGCTATATGTGCAGAAAATCAAGTAAAAAAACCCATCTCAGTATGTGTGAGACAACACAGACAGAAAGACAGCTTCTTGCCAAACGTATGCCAATTTATCTTTTTAAACTGTATTCGTTAAAATGACAGGAATCAAACCCATAATCTTTTTCTCCAAATTATGAACTTTAGATATAGTTCCAAACTAAACTCGCTCAGTCCAAAATCCAAACATGCTTCCCCCGAACCACTTCAGATCTGAGTTAACGAATTCATTGTGATAAAAGAGGAAACACAAAGTGATAAATATTTAACATAAATGCACAACAAACAGAATGCAAGTCCACAGGCTTTCAAGGAATCTGAGAAAGTTTTTTACTTTTATGCCGATTTCGGTGCTGATGTCTATACTTTCTCTCAATTCAATGCTATATTTTTATGGACTTCCTCCATCATTCAATGCCTCTCATTTCCTTTCCTTTTCTCAGAGAAAAAAAAAAAATAATAAGGAGCCTTTGGACAGCAATTTTCGAGCGCCGTGATGGATCACCACTCTTTCTAGAACGGTTCACTTTCTCCTAGGTGAAAGGACTAACAATGCACTTTCCTTTGTCATTGCTTCAAAAAGGCATCAAAATCTACTATCGCTGTAGAATTATTTGCTCTTAGTTGAATATGTAATTTTTTAGATATATATTATATAATAATTCACTGTATGAAAATTATAAGCAGTTAATATTTTATTATAACAAAACGCCAATAATTTTATATTCATATTAAAACACTTATTCATTGTTGATTCTTAAATATTAGCTATTGCTGATTTTCTTATTACTGTTTTCAACAATGCAATGAATCGATATACATTTTTAAATTTTTTTCATCTAAAACCTTAAAATTAGGGCTCACTTGCAAAACTAGCGTGCAGGAGTACTTGGTTTTGAATCTGCTGGCGGCGTTCCGTTACAGTCAATTGTCTTTAAAAACAGGTTTTATTGGTTTTGTTTGTCGCACTACGATCACTTTGTGCACACTTTGGACTAATTAGACCGAGACCTACAGTCTAACGTGGATTTCGAACCACTCACAAATATCCATGCCACCGCCAGAATTCGAATCTGGAGCCAGTGGTACGAAAGCCATCAGGCCATCTTTACAAAGAAGAGACTCGATAGTGATTATGGTGGCATGTGTGAAACATTTAACAATATTTATGTTATCTGATGGGAGTTTTGTGGATTTCCTTCCACACGACAGGCAAATGCAAGACAATTGCTCCTAAAAGTGTATCATTTTAAACTGTCTTTGTTAAAATGACAGGAATTAAACCCATAATCTAGTGTTATAATAAATAAATATATATATATATATATAAAATTTCACATCAAACAGAATGCAAGTCCATAGGCTTTCAAAGAATCTGAAAGAAAGTTCTCTATTTTTATGCGGATTTCAGTGCTGATGTCTATACTTTCACTCAGTTCAGTGCTATATTTTTATGGACTTCCTCCATCATTCAATGCCTCTTATTTCCTTTCCTTCTCCCAAGAAAAAAAAATAATAATAAGGAGACTTTGGACAGCAATTTTCGAACGCCGTGATGGATCACCGCTCTTTCTAGAACGGTGCACTTTCTGTTAGGTAAAAGGACGAACAATGCACTTTCCTTTGCGATTTCTTCTAAAAGTATCAAAATCTACTATTTCTGTAGAATTATTTGCTCTTGGTTGAATAGGTTATTTATTCTTTAGATAGTAGATATATTATTTAATGCTAACTCACTGTTAAGAAATTTAAAAACAGTATTTTATTTTATTTTTAATAAAATATTTACTTGTTTTTAAATATTTTACTATTAAATACTGTTATATTGCTATATTTACTGTTATATTAATTTTATATTTATTGTTATATTTACTGCTTGTTTACCTGATGGCCGAGTGACTAGCGCTCGGTGCCACAGGTTTCGGGTTCGAGTCCCGGCTTTGCTATGGATATTTGTAGTGGTTCAAAATCCACTTTAAACCATAGGTCCCAGTCTCATTTGACTGTAGAGCGTTGGGCATAGTACTGAAATCCTACCCAGTAAAAAGGAAACATCTCCTGCCTAGAAATTTGCCAGCAGGCAGACGGCCTAGGCTCATCATGGAGCTGTTGCTTCACGGATGATGATGATGATGATGAAATATTTTATTAAAGCCAAACGCTAATAATTTTATATTCATATTAGTACACTTATTCATGGTTGATTCTTCAATCTTGGGTATTGCTGAGTTTCTTATAACTGTTTTCAACAATTCAAGGAATTGTTATAAATGTTTTTTAATTTTTCATCCAAAAACATTAAAATTATTGATCAGTTGCGCAACTAGGGTGCAGGATTTGAATTCTCTGGCGGCGTTCCGTTGCAGTCATTCTTTTTAGAAAGAGGTTTTTTTTTTTTGGTTTTGCTTGTTGCTCTACGGACATTTTTTTGCACACTTTAGGCTAATTAGGTTGGGACCTACAGTTTAACATGGATTCTGAACAACAAACAGACATCCATTCCACCCCCAGGATTTGAGCCTGAAGCCTGTGGTATCAAAGGTCAGCAAGTGCCAGCTGTTAAGATTGCTGGTGGGAGTTATCTGGTTTTCTCTAATGTGGTACAACGTTAACACTGAAAGCCCCTCTTAGAATCATTCTCTACCTGGTAAAGACTATTGGTTGCCTACTATCGAGAATATGAAGTCGCTCGAAGTGTTACTCGCACCCGTAGCATATCTTCAAGCTACACGTGTACCTTTGGGTAGTGGTAAATGAGCAACAGCTGTGCAGCCCTTTCTTATGGCATAAAGGTTAACTGTCTCTGTATTGCCAGCTGCATTAAAAAAAAATATTTAACGCATAATAAAAAGTTATACAGCTTTTCACAGCAACGGTTCTGTGTTTGGGGTCATCTATACATGAGCCAAGAATTTTCATAACAGCTCTAATACACTAAATAATCTATTATACTCTAGATTACTTAAAACACATATATTTCTCACTTAAAAATCTTTATCTGCTTCCTTAAAAAAAAATAAATAAATAAAGCAATAAGAGCCAAAGGAATGTAAAAGTGTTCACCCATAAAAGATCTTTCTCTTTTTCGTCCAGCTGGAAGGAGTTTTGACAGCTCCATCCATTTCTCGGGCGAAGGGAGACAAACTATCGAGTGAGAGGTCACCTTCGTGCGTGCTCGGAAAGGAAAGACTTCTGATGACATTAATTGTCTCCGCTTCCAACAGGATCAGAGTGTTCACAGAGAGCCGCGGGGACCTGTCACCCGCTGAAGAATTTCAAAGCGACGCTCTCTCAATAGTTTGCTTCATTTCTGTGCACATGTTGGCAACACCCAAGGCATCACAAGGGAAAGACTCGCGGGACGTGGGTGTTTTAACTCACTGTCTACAGTTGAAAGTGCGAAGCGAGACGTCAACAGAGGAAAACATGTAAACGTTAAAAGTAATTGTGGAATTTAATAACTCTAGAAGAGAAATGTCTTGTAAAATTATGTGTAATTTGTACCTTTGAAAAATATATTACATTTTTTGTCTTTGTATTGCCAGTTGCATTAGAACAACATCAGATTCTGACGGAAATTATTCATACGATACGCAAATGCAGAAAAGTTACCCCTAAAAGTCCTAGATGTCCCGGAAAGCAATGTCTATCCGTAATGTAATCCCAACATTTTGTTGCAATTTTTTTTTTTTTTTTTTTTTTGCTCTAATGCAGCTGGCAAGCACTTAGACAATTGTCTTCCATGCCTGAAGGCAAGCACTGCACCGACGTTACTCACTTAGCACTACCAAGGAGGTGCGTGTAGCTTGAAGATAAGCTACGGACGTGAAGTAACAACCCCCCAACGCTCTACGTCTAATGAAAAAATTCGTGTAAACAAACTAATTGCGAGAAAAAGCTGAAACTTGTCATACGCACTAACGACATGAGCACCCAGGCAGGAAACATAAATTTTTGCTGATTGGAGCGCCATCTCTGTATCAAGCCGAGAACTTTTCTCCTTACCCTCGTATTAATCTTCTACTATTAAAAATCAATGAATGAATCAGCTTAGAAATATTTTTTGCATCATCGTGATTGGTGCAACAGCCCAATGGTTGGCCAAGGCAGTCTTCCAACTGGCAGATTACGAAACGAAAGATGTTTTTCTTTTTCCGGGGTAGGGTTTTCAGCCCTATGCCCAACACTCAACAGCCATATTAGACTGGGACCTACCGTTTAAAGTAGATTCTGAAGCATTACAAACGTCCATGGCAGCAGCGCCGTTACTCGAACCCGAAACCTGTAGCACCGAGCGCCAGAATGATAGTCATATAATGTAGTCCTGAAATGGGGCCATCAGGCCCCATTTTAGGGATTAGGCGAAAACTAAACCATAAGAATCTAAACAAGTAATAAACAAGTAATAATAATAAACAAGTAATATAAAAAATAATAAACAAGTAATATAAAAAATATAATAAACAAGTAATATAAAAATATTTTTTTAAAGTCAATTCCTACTTTTTTTTTCACTATATTGCAGAAAGTCCTTTATAAATAATTTTCATTCATTTTTTATCTGGCGCCATCTATTGATAGATATATGAAACTTAAATCTAAACAAAAAACTAAAAATTAATTAATTAAATTTAATGACTGAATTAATATTTGAAAAACTGTATTAACATCCAGTGTCATCCACTTCAAGTTCAAAAAAATGTATTTGAACTTGAGTGGATGAATAAAAAGTATTTCATGAACGATTGAACATTTGAACAAGATATATATACGGAGAGTGTGAGCTAATAGAAGGAATTGAAAAAGCATAAGAATACCATGGTTAAGTTGCAAAATCAAAATTTTCGTTAAGTAATAAATAAGAGCATTACAAATTGGCAGTTTCAAACTATCTGTTTTGGGATATGTATGCAATTGCAATATGCAATATTCAATGCTTTTATATAATTATGCAACAATTAACAATTATACAACAATGTATAATTGTATAATTTTAGCATAATTGCTAACACTTATTAACAATTATGCAATAATCGGCCATAAGGCCAATTTTTGGTATAGCAACACAAAATAGTATTTAGATATGCTAACTTGTGATTAAAATATGGTAAATTAAATATGTATTCATACAGCATTTGATAGAATTTGTTAAAATTAAAATATTTGAATTCCAAAATTTTGATTAAGATTCATATTCTGAATATAGAATCATTACGTTTTTTTTCTAGAATCAAATGAGATGAGAAATACTTTTTTTGCAATACTATTGTGTCCCAAAAGGTAAGATCAATTATTATTTTTTCAAAAACTGTTTATTTATTCTTCCAAATTCCAAGTCATCCCGGCCAATGACTTTTTAGTAATGCATTGATGATTGGAAAAAGTTGGCATGAGTGCATTGTGTTCGGAGGGGATTACTTTGAAGGCGATGACATAAATTTGAAGAATAAATTAAAGGAGTTTTTGAAAAAAATAAAAAATTGGTCTTACTTTCTGTGCGTAGCAGTAGAATCGTTATTCAAACTAAAGATTATATGATATTGTGGCTAGTTCTCTAGCACTCGGTCCCACAGGTTTTGAGTTCGGTGCCATGGATGTTTGTAGTGGTTCGGAATCCACTTTTAATCGCAGTCTACAGTCATAATTTGGTGCTTGCAAACCGTCGATTTACAATTAGAGATCTTGCTGATGATGCTGGAATTTCAAAAGGATCGGTCAATTCCATTTTAGGCCTCAAACTCGTCAAATCTCGATTGGTGCCGAAAACACTGAATGTGCTAGCTCACATTGTATTGATTCTTCGTGACTTTTCGCCAAAAATGAAACCCATATCGTTCCACAACCACCGTATTACCGTACGATTTCTAACTATTCCCTAAATTCAAAAGACCACTCCGGGGACGCCGGTTTGAGTCGATTGAAGAGATTCAACGAGAATCGCTATGCACTTTGAAAGCCATCCCCTGCCGATGACTTTTTAGCATGCATTGAGGATTGGAAAAAAAGTTGGAAAAATAAGTGCATTGTGTCCAGAGGGGATTACTTTGGAGGCGTGAAATAAATTTGGAAGAATAAATAAAGAGTTTTTGAAAAAAATAAAAATTGGTTTACTTTTTGGGGCAGTAGTAGACTCTTTATTCAAACTAAAGAAAAGTTCTAAAATTATGATTATGATTCATATTCAGAATATAGAATCGTTACATTTCTTTTCAATCAAATGAGATGAGAAATACTCAAAGCCTAAATTTTTGCAATAGAACAAAGTTTTTCTAACTAAAGAAAAACTAAAGTACAATTCTAAATAGACACCAAAACAGGAATTAAAGACGATAAAAACAATGAATCCAGGACAAAAGTAAAGGAGGAAAATGTTTCCAGAATATTTCTTTTTCTTCTCCTTTTATTTATATATATATATATATTTATTCCAGACAAAAAAAAAATATATTGTCGTCTGCAATTCTTGCAGTTGCCATTCACTACTACCGAAATAACGCAGAAATACCATTCGAAAGGGAAGAAAAAATCTCATATAAAAGAGGGAAAAGACGAAAAAAAAAAAAAAAGAAATGTCAGTTTTATTAAGTTTCTTCTTCGTAGAAATGCCATTTTCTTTCGGGATTTTGGCCATTTAACAATCGTAAGACGTACTTCTTGTAGAATATTAACGTTTTTTTGAAAGAGCCATTTCTTTTTTTTCTTACATATATATTCTCGTCCTGGGGAAAAGAAAGTTAAAAAACTTTTTTTTGCTTAGGTTGCAAAAATTTAAAGAGGTTATTCCTTCATTATCAGAAACATTAAAAGCACAGAGAAAAACTGTAACTGCGTCTTTTTATGTGCAGAATATTTGCGATAGTAGATGTGTATAAAAATTAAACCTACAAAGACAAAGGGATAAAAAGAATAATTATTTTATGCTAATT
Source organism: Caerostris extrusa (assembly GCA_021605095.1). Lineage (NCBI taxonomy): Eukaryota > Metazoa > Arthropoda > Arachnida > Araneae > Araneidae > Caerostris > Caerostris extrusa. Next base: position 28,890 of record BPLR01011595.1, on the reverse strand, counting down.
TATATATTTTTCAGTCGTATAACTAAAGAGATATGTTTAAAAATGTAATTACAAATAATTTTATTATGTTGTTGCCATTTTTTAATGCCTGGTACTTTGATCTGAAGTCATTCTCCACTATATTGTAGCAGATGCAGCTTTACCAAGGTATTACATGAGAGCGTGCTGCTTTGCTCTCTCTTTGGGCCACTACAATATTGAACTAACAACTGCAAAGGGTGCATTTGGGATTCGCACTCTCTTCCATTCCTCTTCCGTGGCCTGATGGCCAATTGGCTGGAGCTTTGGCCTTTTGTACCACAGGCTTCGGGTTCGAATCCTAGCGGTGGCATGGATGTTTTTCAGTAGTTCAGAATCCAAGTTAAATTGTAGGTCCCTGCCAAATTAGCCTAAAGTGGGCATAAAATAATCGTAGAGCGACAAACCAAACCAAACCTGGCCTTTAATACCACAGGCTTCAAGTTCGAATCCTGCCCGTGACATGGATGTTTTGTTAGTGGTTCTGAATCTACGTTAAACTGTAGATTCCGGTCTAATTAGCCTAAATGTGTGCACAAAATGACCTTAGAGCGACAAACCAAATCCAATCTAATGGTGTTTATTGCAGTTAATGCTTTGAAAAACAGATAGACGAGTGCCTGTCATCGATTACCTGATACAACTGTAGCTCCCGGCTTAATTAGCCCAAAGTGTGCACAAAATGACCATTCCATTCCTCTTGTACCTGCAGAAAGGACATTAACCTGCAGATTTAACGAGCCATCACCAATATAGACATAATGTTAATAGTATATGTCTCTCACCCTTGACTATCTATTCAAAATTATTTCTTAAATCGTAACAAAGATTTATAGTGAATAGTATCGGAATGATTATCAGTTTCGATAAGTGTTATTTAGTGAAAAACATATTTTAATAAGTGTTAATAATTTTGCATAAAACTGCTATGTTTTGACAAACTTTTCTTTTCTCTAATTAAAAAAATATATTTTTATTTATTTATTTTTTTTTCAATTTTTTTTCCCAATTTAATAAGTTATAAAACAAATTTCTGTAAATGGTTTTTCATTTTACAGCATTATTGTTATAAAATTATATTTTGTTGTTAGTTTTTTTTTCAATAAAAAATTAAATTATTTTTTTTTTTTGTACAAATTTATAATTTTTTTGTTCTAATTTCAATTCTTTTAAAAAAAAAATTTTAATCATTTTTTTAGTTTTATATATAGAATATTATTCAAAATAAAGAAAAGTTCCACAACCACCGTTTCAAACGTGCGACTTCTGACTATTCCCTAAATCAAAAGACCACTTTTTGAGTCGATTGAAGTTCAACGTGAATCGCCGCGCGCTTTGAACATCCCTAGATGACTTTTTCATGCATTGAGGATTGGACAAAAAAAGTCGGCATAAGTCATTTGTCCAGAGAAAAATGAAATTTTGGAAGCATAAATAAAGAGTTTATGAAAAAAAAAAAATTGGTTTTATATAGTAGAATCGTTATTCAAACTAAGGAAAAGTTCCAAAATTATGATTATGATTCATATTCTGAATAACTGTTCTTTATAGAATCGTTACATTTCTTTTCTAGAATCAAATGAGATGAGAAATACTCAAAGTCTAAATTTTTGCAATAGAACTCAAAGTTCTTCTAACAAAAAAAAAAAAAAAAAAAATGTACTATTCTTAATAGTCACAAAACAGGAATTAAAGACGATAAAAACAATGAATTCAGGACAAAAGTAACGGAGAAAATGTTTCCAGAATATTTCTTTCTTCTCCTTTTATTTATATATACATTTTTTATTCCAGACAAAAAAAAAATATATTGTCGTCTGCAGTTCTTACAGTTGCCATTCACTACTACCGAAATAACGCAGAAATACCATTCGAAAGGGAAGAAAAAATCTCATATAAAAGAGGAAAAAGACGAAAGAAAGAAAAAAAAAAAAATATGTCAGTTTTATTAAGTTTCTTCTTCGTAGAAATGCCATTTTCTTTCGGGGTTTTGGCATTTAACAACCGTAAGACGTACTTCTTCTAGAATATTAACGTTTTTTTTGAAAGAGCCATTTCTTTTTTTTCTTACATATACATTCTCGTCTTGGGAAAAGAAAAAAAAAACAAACTTTTTTGCTTAGGTTGCAAAAATTTAAAGAGGTTATTCCTTCATTATCAAAATCATTAAAAGCAATGAGAAAAACTGTAACTAGGTCTTTTTTATGTACAGAATATCTGCGATAGTAGATGTGTATAAAAACTAAACATACAAGGAAAAAATGGATAAAAAGAATAATTATTTCATGTTAATTTATACATTTTTCTGTCGTATAATTAAATATGTATTTTTAAATTGTAATTACAAATAATTATAATAATATTATGTTGTAGCTAGTGCTCTGGCGCTCGGTACCACAGGTTCGGGTTTGAGTCCCGGCGGTGAAATGGATGTTCGTAGCGGTTCGGAATCCACTTTTAATCGCAGGTCCCGGTCTAATTTGGTGCTTGCAAACCGTCGATTTATAATTAGAGACCTTGCTGAGGATGCTGGAATATCAAAAGGATCGGTCCATTCCAGTTTGGTTCTCAGGCGCGCCAAAATCTCGATTGGTACTGAAAACACTGAATGCGCCAGCTCACACTGCATTGATTCTTCGTGACTTTTCGCCAAAAATGAAACCCATATCGTTCCACAACCACCATATTCACACCGTGCTACTTCTGGCTAGTCCCTAAACTCAAAAGACCATTCCAGGGACACCGTTTTGAATCGATGGAAGAGTTTCAACGCGAATTGCCGCGCGCTTTGAAGGCCATCCCTGCCGATGACTTTTAGCATGCATTGAGAATTGGAAAAACTGTTGACTAAAGTGCATTGTGTCCGGAGGGGGATTACTTTAATGGCGATGAAATAAATTGGGAAGAATAAATAAAGAGTTTTTGAAAAAAAAAAAAAAAAAAATATAATTGGTCTTTCTTTTTAGGCACGGTAGTATAACCGTCCAGAATCTGTACAATAACCAGTGCAGAAACGTATACTTGTTTCTTATGCAATCAAATAGGCGACAATCCGAATTAATCGAGATCTTCACAAATTTGGATTATTGGAAACTTGTAATAAATGGATCATCCTATTACAAAGCCCATCGAAAAATATTAATATATTCAAATTAACAACTAATAAGGTTTTAATATGATAATTAAAATTTACGTTCAGTTCATCATGTTATTATTATTATTTTGTTAATTTATTCAATTTCTCCTATTAGCTCACACTCTCCCTATATATATATCTTGTTCAAATTTTCAATCGTTCATAAAATACTTTTTATTCATCCATTCAAGTTCAAATACATTTTTTTTTAAACTTGTAATGGATGACACTGGCTGTTAATGCAGTTTTTTTCAAATATTAATTCATTAATTAAATATAATTCATTAATTTTATTTTTTTTCAGATTTAAGTTGCCTATATCTACCAATAGATGGCGTCAGATAAACTTAAAAAATTGAATAAAAATTATTTATAAAGGACTTTCTGCTATAAAGTGAAAAAAAGTAAGAATTGACTTCAAATTTTTTTTTTTATATTACTTGTTTTTAACCTTTAGGAAAGACGATATTTTTTTCCTTACTAGATCCACTGAACTAATTCAAACAGAGGCGGCAGGAGAAGAAATAAAGTCAAAATACCAAGAAAAACACCTACACAGTTGGTGGTAAAGTTTTAAAAACATGCATTACAAAAAAATATCACAGTACTACTGTATTTATTAATTCTAGATTTTCTATTACACATCAGCATATGCCCTTCGATACCTTCCCATTCCTAATACAGTAGAACCTCTTTAAGTCGAACCTCGATAAGTCGAAAACCTCCACAACTCAAAAATTTTTTTGTTTCCTTCCCTTCAAGCCCCAAAACCTCCATAACTCGAAAGTTCACTCCTCTATTCTTATTCTTATTATTGCTATTGATTTCAATTGAACTCTAGCGATAGATAGAGAACGATTGAATCGTCTAAAGCAAATAAATAAATAATTGATTTTTTTTAATACATAATAATTTTAAGGTTATTTCGGAATTATTTTGATTTTTTATTGTAGTACATAATATAACTTTTAAGTTGGAAATGAACATGTTTATTACCTCTGTAACTTGAATCTTTATTTATTTTACCCTTCTAACTCAAAATAAGTCAGAAAGAATCTAAACCTGTACAAGTCGAATATTTCCTTACAAAATCCGCGTAAGTCGAAAACTCTAACTCGAATTATTTGGCGACTCCCTTGAAGTTCGACTTACAGAGGTTCTACTATATACAAAATTTGAAATTAGATCTAATAATTTTTTACAATAATATACAACAAATTTAATAATTATTAATGACAATAAATAATTTTTCAATATAACATTAATAATAATTTTTTTCTTATCCCACTTGGTCAACAGCAACATCTAGACCGAGTCCAAGAACCCGTGTGGTCTCATGGAAGAAAGGAAAGGGCGGGGAAGGGGGGGGCAGTTTCTTTTATGCTGGAGCAGCCGTAAGTAGAAATGTGACTTGGCTCCGAGACAATGTAGTAGGAGGGCTATGCCTTCCGGGAGGACTTTTAGGAAGAACTACCCCGCATTTGCGTATCGTATGCGAGAAAACACAGAAAACTCTCACCAGTTAGTCCGCCTCACGAAAATAATAATAAACACAAAATAATAACTCATTAAGTTTCAGTTTTTCACTCCAAAAAATGTCTATAGTGGGTCTAAATCTAATATGGGGATATGCAATTTTATTTTATCATTACGGAATTATGATGCATTTCCAAAGTAGACCGCGAGATCATTTGGGTTGGCCACCCCTGATCTAATCATATATCTGAACGGAATAGGTTTACAAGGCGACAAAGTAACTTTTTGTTTGTCGTTCTGGTTTTATTAAAATTAAATTTTTAATTCAAAAAAAAAAAAAAAATTAAGAAATGTCTATAATAAATATCCCCCCCCCTAATTATACCTATCCCTACATCTAATAAGTATTCTTCAGATAATAAATTTATTTTCGAAATTAATCAAGCTTTGCTTCAACATTCTGAACTTTATCAGAAACGAATTTAGAACAAATACCAGGAGAGCAGAAAGTTAGAAAACGCTCACCCAGAAATTTGATGTCTATGCGAGACGATCACATTCTCCACCAATTCTTTCCAATTGTGGAAATCAAGCTTTCGTCCTATGGTAAGCTGTCCCTAGGGCCCGAATCGAATAGGTAAAACACAAACACATTACATTGAATTATCTGAAACATATTGGCCATAACCATATAAATAAATTCATAATAACCATAATAAAGTTAAAAAACAAATGTATCAAAGTAACCAAAACAGCATTACAGATTTTATTTTTGATTTCTTTTTTTTCAAAAGTGAGAAGTCCAGCATTTGAATGAATCGAAGGTTATATATGGGGATGCGAAGCAACAAGGACTATAATCCCTAATCACTAGACAGGAACAGTTCGTTTTCCCTTTTTAATACGTCATTCTCCACAACGCTCTACGATCGTGTTAGACCAAGACCTACGGCTTAAAGTGGATTCCGAACCACTACAAACATCCATGCTAATGTCGGGACTCGAACCCGAAACCTGTGGTACAAGTCCAGCATTTAGCTCTGTCACAAAAGCAATGACGTCAAATTACTAACAAACGATAGCTTTTCCATTTGGATTTTATTATTATTATTATTATTTTTACTATAAACAGCTACACATGTTAAAAAAAAAAAAAAAAAATTAAGAATTTACCTTAACCTTATTGATAACCCTTGGAGTTGATTAAGGAAGCTTTTCATAAAAAAATCGTAGAATAAACTACAATTAATAAAAGCCATTATACTATCGTAATACAATGCAACTCCTGGACAATTGTAAACAATGCTTCATTCCATTAAAAGTCACTGCCAGTCCATAACCTCAAAAAGTTCTAGTTTGGTTTGTCGCTCTACAGTCATTTTGTGCTAATTAGACCGGGACCTACAGTTTAACGTGGATTCCGAAGCACTCACAAACATCCATGCCACCGCCAGGATTCGAACTAGTAGCACCAAAGGCCAAAGCGCTTGGCCATCAAGCTGCCCCAAAAAAGTAGTAATAGACAATTATCATCATCATCTTTGGCGCAACAGCCCATTGTGGGCCAAGGCCGTCTACCTATTGGTAGATTTGGAGACGATAGATGTTTTCTTTTACGGGGTAGGGTTGTCAGCTCTACGCCCAACGCTCAGCAGTCATATGAGACCGGGACCTACGGCTTAAAGTGGATTCCGAACCACTACAAACATCCATGGCAACGCCGGGACTCGAACCCGAAACCTGTGACACCGAGCTCTGGCCACTCGGCCATTCAGACCCCAGTAGACAATAATAATAATTTAAAAAAAAAAAATTTAAACTATAAAAAATTCTTATATTATAATGTATTATATCTGTTTAATATGTGAAATTACTTATGACTGTATTGTATCACTTGTGCAATTAAGTTGTCTTTATAAGGATATATACAATGTAAGGTATAAATACTTAAACATATTAGTCGCTACAACTTCAAAAATGCATTATGTCTTTCAAAAAGGCCAAAATTACTTTGATTTATAATTTTGACCACTCAAACCATTTCAAATTCATTCCAAAAAAAAAATAATAATAATAATCGATTGAGTTTGGTTATACCCAATTAATATTCCACAATGTAAATCGAATTAAGTTAATGAATCGATTGAAATCAAACGAATAAAAAATTTATAAAGATTAAAAAAACAATGAATAATTTACTACCTTAAACTCTTTTATAAACGAAAATGTCAATTGTTATTATTAATTAATTTTTAGACCCATACTTTTGAAAAAGAGATTTATATTTATTTAAATATATGATTTTCTTTTAAATTTACAAATAGTAATTTAAAATAAATAAGTATAATTATGCACAATAATCAATCTTCTTTCTAACCGCTTACTTGATACAGGTGTTCAAATAAATGCTATTTTTATTAATCATGTTTTGTAAAAATTTGATATAAAACAGGCATGTGGCATTGAATCCATTTTATTATGTCCTACTTAACTCATTGTTTCATTTGGATTTTAAATATTTTATTGTATTTTTTATTTATGATTTTTACAAAAAAAGGATAAAATGAATATAATTTATGCAGGAAAGTTATTTCTAAAATTATAAATTCTAATTAATGTATGCATATAAAATTCAACAAAAAAAAATCATCATATAGTAGTTCCAAGTCTGTTTTTCCTTTTTATTAACATACAGTCAAAAGCTTACATTTAACATACAGTCAAAAGCTTACAAAACACTTCATAACATAAACTACAAATATATATTTTAATAGTAAACAACATATACATAATCATTTAATCACTGGTAAAACTTTTTAAAAAATTGTTGCAACAAAATTTAAAATAAAAATCTAAGACATTTTTTTCTAATAAAATGCATTTAAAATTAGCATAAATTAGTAAAAAAAAAGATTTTATAAAAAAATGTTTTACGACAAACTATTAAAATAAAAACGGATCACACAGAATCTCATTCTTTGTGCTTAGGATTGTCAGATATTTTTTTAATTTATATCCTGCAATAGCAATAGTTATGTAAAATTCTTTTAAAAATTACAAAAATGATAACTTACAGCAGTTTTTCTTTTTTTTACTAGTATAATTGTAGGTATGTTTTTAATTTCTATTTTTTAAAATAATTTTATAAACATTTAATGTAATAAATTGTTGTAAGAATTGCATATTCTTATAATGAATTTTTTTTTAAATTAACAATTAAAATACAAAAACTAATAATTTATAATACAATTAAAAAAATTTTGTCCAAAATTGATAGAAATTCATAATTAATAATAAAATTATAATCATTAATAAACATATGTTGTATCAGTAATAATGATATATCTGAATACATGCCAGTTTCTAAATCTCAAAATCTGTAGTTCAATGTACACCACTATTTAACACAATTTTAAAAGGGAAGACTAGTAGGGAAATAGGGAAAATTATTGGCAAAATTAAAATTGAAAAAATTATGCATCTTTAAATTGAAAATGTAGTTTTTGCCCATATAGAATATGAACAATAACATAAAATCTTTTTTTTTTTAAATTATAGAAAAATTGCTACAAATTTATAATTAAAAAATTTATTGAGCTAGATTAAGGCCGAATCTTCTGTTATATGGTTTTAACCAGGGGTATAGAGAACCTTCCAGGTATATGGGTATGGTTTAGCTAGTCTGTGAATTGATAAGTAATTATTATTATTTTTATTTTCACTGGCTTCTAAATAAATCTGGCATTTCTTATGTACATGTATACAATGAATTTTATAATATTAATTTATTAGTGATTATTTATATCAATAACTTAAGTGTTTTTATTACATAATTTCAATCAAGATAAAAAAAAAAAAAAACTAATATTCGTATTGAAAAATTTTTAATACTACAATTTAAATTTTGGATTTAATTTGGTTTGTCATTTTCTGCACACTTTGGGTTTATTAGATAGGGACCTACAGCTTAACGAGGATTACGAACCACTAACAAACTTCCATGCCACCACCAGGATTTGAACCTGAAGCCAATAGTACCAAAGGCCAGAACAAGAGCCAATTGGCCATCAGGTCACTTTAAATTTTGGATGTTATAATGTATTGTGTGGCTATTTGTAAGAAAGGCATATATATTGTTTTTTATTGTCTATAAACTATTGTTTTTAATATAATTAAACTGGTTTGATTTTATTGATTTAAATAATATTATTATATGGCTTTTATTTTACTGATAAAAGAGGTCCATGGAACATAAAAATTAAAATAAAGAATAGAAATTTAGATTTGGGATATTTTAGAGTTTTCCAACATTTCTTCAAATTAAAAAAATATATATCCTCTGATTTGAAAACTATTTTTAAAAAATCAAAATTTTTTTGGGAAAATTATAAACATTGGCATGTATGCATTTATATGGTTATTTTTAATATCTTTAGATCAGAAACAGTCGAAGTTGAAAACCCTAATACAATATAACTATCTAATGTACATGAAGAAAATATGTTTATGTAAATAATTTAAATGCAAAAATTAATTAATTAAATTATTAATTTAAAATTAAATTAAATTTTATTTAAAATTTGTCACATCGTGATTTAGAGAAACTGACAATCCTAAATGTGCTTTACCAAACATCCATTTGTAAAATGTGCATTTGAAATCCCAAAACTTTTAAATCTATTTAACAATCACAACTCTACACACAGTTCAAGCAAATACATTTTAACTCTTATTAATGTGACATTATTCAATTAGTGTTCATTACAAGATTCAATTACAATTACAAGAGAATAAAAACTGCAACATCTAAGATCAAAAGCTCACATTTTCCATAACCGTCAAATTTTGGCACAACATTGATAATTTTAATTCCAGCAAACAAATACAACAAGGAATTTTTTTAAACTATGATACTAAAGAACAAATGATAAATTCACTTTTAAATACTTGAAGAAAAGATCTTATTCAATAATAGAAACATTTCAAAACTATTTTAATACTCTTACCAAAATATGCAAAAACATAAAATAAATGCTTTCCACTATTCACATAAATGCATAAAAGTTGCATTAAAAGTAGTTGTTATGATACAAATAACAATATGAATTATTATTAATGTGTAAAGAAAATATCAAATGAAAATATAATATTAAACATATAAAAACAAAATGCTTAAATAAAAATTTAAAAAACACAATAAATTTAAGCTTGGTCATAAAATACCTGAATATAATGTTACCAATTTTTTTTTAATATTTCAAAACAGAATTATTATTTAAAATTGCAATGTATACATATAAGGATAGACAATTTTAATTTTAATATTTGTTTAAAAATTTGTCAGCAGAAAATAAATATTTCTCAATTATTATTGTATTTTTGCAGATGGTATATTAATTTTTGATAATTACAGAATTAGTGAAGATATTATTTTAAATAAAATAAATGTAATCAAAAATAAAAAAAAAAAAATATTTAAATAATATAGCAGATATTTTTCATTTTATCTTACCAAAAGGAAAAAAAAATTTGCAATATGGATAATAGAGAGAAAAAAAAAAAAATCTTATAGACATAGGAACCTAATAAAATCATAGGAAAAAAAAAAAAAAAAATGGGATATGATTAGTTATAAATGTATTATATTATTTTACATTTAATTTAGTTAAAAATATACTTGGGAAACTATTAACTCAGTAATATAACTATGAAGTGAAATAAAATAATAATAAAATAATTCCCATTATTGTGCTTAGAAAAATTTACATTTTCATGTCAATGCATTATTTTTATTTCATTTAAAAGTATTTTCTAAGTGCAATAATAGGACATATTTATTTGATGATAATTATGATATTTAAATTAATGCAAAATAAATAGAAAATTATAGAAATCCTTTAATGGGGATAAAAAAAAAAAAAAACATTAAAAATAATACTTGATTTCCAAAGAACAAGCATGAATTATAAAATGGAATATAATTTAATCAGTTTTTAATTAAATAAGTTATAATAACCAATAAAAAACTAAAGCAATGAGAACAATTAATATGAAATATTACTGCTAAATATATCAAGACTTTTTTATAAATTTATAAAAAGAAAGTAACTTTTTATAACATATACAATTTTTAATTATTGATGTACAAGAAATCCCAAAATTAATAAATTTCAAATAAAAAAATACTGCTTTATAATTGCATGGTTATAAAAATAGTAATAATAAATAAATAAATAAAATAATTTACACTAAACAAAAATGTTTAATTTATAAAAAAAAAATTATAAGTAGTTAGTTTAATTACCCTTTTAAAAATTATTCATCATATCGCATTGGAAAACCTATTTGAAAGATTAAATTAGCAATTCATATGAATGTATGCACATTCATATAATTTTACTTAAATAAAATCGTTTTTTTCTCATAGCTTTCTTATTTTTGAAAAATTCAACAGAAATAAAATCACTATTTATACCAACATTATTTAATCTATACGGATCTAACTGTATTGCACACTGTGAAGACATAAGGTCTGTCAGCAACATACTTAAAATATTAACAAAATAAATATTCTGCATATTGGAGGGATTTAGTTATTATAAATATATTCTGTTAAAGAAAATACTTTATACAGTTAGGAGAGTAATAAATAATAAATTAAAATTCAAAGAATAAATATTAATATTAAACTTACTTATATATAAATCACTGAAGTATTAGGTGATTGCAAAAATTTGTCAAAATTACATTTTCACAAACTTCCACTAATTTGCCTAACCAAGTGAAGGTTTTAAAGAATGATCAAATTTGCATTTTAATTCATGCAAAATAAAAAAAATTTAATTAACTACATTTTCACATTTTATAATTCATGTATGGCATCATCAGCTATAATACAATTTACTATTAAAAGGTAAAAAAATTACCTAATCAAATTCATATGTGTGAAACATTTTTAAAGAAATAATAATGATTATTTATTTAATAATAATTGATTTTGATAACTTAATTAACTACATTTTAACATTTTATAATTCATATATGGCATGGCGTCAGTTATATACAATTAGAGGTCAAAGTCATGATCATTATATTACAATTTACTATTAGAGATAAAAGTATTACCTAATCAAATCCATATGTGTACAATATTTTTAAATAAAAATAATGATTATTTACTTAATATTAATAATAATAATTTATTTTGTTAATAATAGTTATTTATTTAAAAATGCAACAAATGTAAGCAATCACCTAACAGTACCGAATGAAAGTAAATGATTGCTGATGCTAATAGTAGAAATCAATCGTCTGAATATATCTAAATTTATTATAAACAGGCAAAATGTCAACATAGCTATATTAATAAAATGTCTATTAACAATATTTACATTATTTCTGAACAGTTCACTATGTAATAAGTCAATGACCCACATGTTAAAAAAATAAAAACACTATATACACAGTTTTTAATACTGGACATAAGTGTTTTTGCATTTCATCTTATACACACTCTTCTGTAAGGTGAGAATGTATCCAAACTGACAGATTTCTTCACACCTTTTTCAACGATTTGTGATATGTATCCGTACATTTGGCTTTGATGAATATTTCTTCATCTTGGGCAAGTGCCTCGATGAATTCTTTGTTACTGAAAGGTCCCAAGAGGCCATCAAACTCAGCTGGAAGGATGTCAGGAGGTATATGGAATGCAAAGTTTTCATATTGGATCCATGTGTGTAAATCTACATAAATAAATTCAAATGATTGACATTTAGGAATATTTAAAATTATAACTTATGGGAATAATAACAGATATACTGAAAACAATTGTGTGCATTCTTTGGTATTTTTGTGTGTTAAATGTATTAATGTTCTATAACAATAATGAATTTGGCAAAGAATTAAATATTATACATATTGTATTAATATATTTACAAAAAATTAATGAATGAAATGTAAATAAAAATAATTTTTGCATGTAACAAATTATGCAATAGCAGTTATTATAGCACTGAAAGTATGATCTGACTTAACATACTGTCAACTAGTTGACTCAGTATGATAAAATCTCCCCACCAATCTATTTTCTTATCATCACATAGCGAAGGGGAAAAAAACAGATTAAAAAAAATTAAAGCTTTCTTACCATTAACTTATGTTAAACATGATTATGGAATGCTTTTTGTTAATAAATACTAGCTAATAAATGTGAACTTCTGGCTGTTATTGTGTTCAATATAAATTCAAATTTCTGATGTGTTTGAAATAATAAATAAAAAAAAGATTTACTATAGTGAAAACTATAATATATAAGTTTTAAAATATGGAAGTTACAATAGATTTGGTACATGGCGTGATGTTTAAATCTTTTATTTATTCCATTGTTTGGTTTAAACCGTTTAAATAATTTCCTAATCAGATTACTATAGCATGAAACTATCAATTCATTACCTTTAACAATAATATACAAATTTTAATGAAAAATCACTTTACTAAGAACTTTGTAAATGAAACTGTCTCCTTTTGAGTAAAAAAAATAAGAATTTTTTTGTAACTAAATGATTATAAGAATGTAAGTAACAAAGTATATTTTTTTAGAATCTTCAAGCCTTAAACATTTTTTTTGAAAAGATTAGACTACCAAGAAATTTTTAGAATAGTATCATGAAAGTTTTGGAACTCAATCACACCTACCAACCAATGATTATGGAAAAGGAGCCAATTACTAGAGTGTAATAGGAGTGAGTGCTACCAATTAGAGAACACAAGATTCTGATAACTGATTTGATAAAAATATTAACCAGTTATCTACAAATTAACTTATTTATAAGTTAGTTTATAGACAATTTTTTTTCAGTATGTCCACATATAAAAATCCATGATCTATCTATTTTTGCCAAGGATAAAAGTTCATTTAAATTTTAAGTTTTTATTCTATTGTTTCTTTCGTTGATTTACTCTTTTTATTTCTTTTTGATAAAATGTTTTATTCTGACTGCTGCAATTGTGAATAATTTTCTAGAAATATATATACTTTTAAAAATAACATTTAATAATAAAAAAAAAAAAAGTACATGAAGGAAAATATGCTTTATCTGACTAAAATAAAAAAAATATTAAACAGCAGATATGAATAGGTTTCTAATTAAAATATTATACATTAATTTTTAACATGCAGATAGAATAATAATAGCAGCATAAGTTATTGATAAAACAGAATATAATTTTTTTTTATTCTAATTCAAAAGAAGAAAGTATGAAAAAAATACAGATTAAAAAAAGACTATTTTTTTCTTTTTTTGTGAACGATACATCAATGGGCCTTGTGTTCTATTATTAAGAGCTTAATTGACATGCAAAGAAGGGAGGGTGTTGCTGTTCAAGAGGACTTTAAGCAATATGTCTGCCCTGCATTTATATGTTGTATGGAAGAAACCTGGAAAATTTCCACCAGGCAGTCTCAGTTGATGTAAGGCACTTAATTTTTTTTGATGGAAAAAAAAAAAAAGCTTAGTTATTTATTTGTATTTTGTAAAAATATGCATCAAATAATAAAAAACTTGTAGTGTGGTGAATGTTTTTTATGACTTTATTAAATTCATATTTTTTTTAAAATTAAAAAAATATGGTTGTGGAAAGTTTAAGTTTAATTAAATGTTTTTCATCTCGAATTGTTTTGAATTTTCAATTGAGTATATGCATTTGAATTTTAAATGTATGCATGTCATAAAGAGAGATAAAAAAAAATATATACGTTTATATTGATTACTAAATTTCCATTTTATCTGTATCACTTCCTAAATTTAGTTTGAAGAAACAAAACTTAAGTCATTCATTAATCTTCTAATAATTTAAACAAGATGGTTCTTCCATCCTCATTCAAAACTTTTATTTGACAGTTTTGGAATCTAATTTAATTTATAGAAAATAATTTTTTTATATATAGCTGGGAAAGGGAAGTAAACATACTTGTTCAATATTTCTTTTCCTATTTTTCAAAGATCTTTTTCTGGGAGTTGTTAGCATGCCTTTTATATGAAATTCATTCTGGATTAACTGGTGACATAACACTTCAATATGAGACTTTTCTGGTTGCTTCTCTTTTGATTTTAGAGAAACATACAATACAAGAATTTTTACATGACTTTAAAGATGTTTCTTTTCTTTTCTTTTGTAAAGTTGAAATTCATATTTATTTTGCATATTCCCAGCCAAAAAACTAGTAAGTTGTAAAAAAGATGATAAAATTATAAGCATTTGAAAAAAAAAAAAAAAAAAAAATCAGGCAATTTATTGACAATATGAAATGTAAATGATAGATGGATAAGATTTCAGAGAAATGAGAAGTGGTTGAATTAAAAGTACAGGAAAATTACGTAATCTAAAATCCCCTAATCCCATATGTAGAGTTATTATTCTAAATGTAAAAACAGCCACACAAGCAAACTATTCATTCACTGCATTAAAACTTGCGATTTGAGGAAAATTAATTAAATTCCCAACAAACAAATAACATTAACCATTTTTTGATTTTGTTATTTAACATGCATTTCCACCTCCAATAACCTGCATTGTCTGAAAAACTATATATATTTTTTTCAAAGACTTTTTTTAGTATAAATAACACAAGCAACTTAGGTTCTCTTCAAATAAGTATTGCAAACTTTGGTCGCAGTATAACTACCATAAAATTTTCTTCATAAAATAAATAAGATTTCAAATATTTGACAATAACAATTTTTGTTAAATAAAATACAAAACTAAACTTCAAAATGAAAATGAAAAAATGAGTCTACTTACTCTCTTTTAATCTTTTCACTGATCAGAGGCTTCACTATAGTTAAAATAAGATCAAATAAAGCAGGTTCATTAACAATGTGCACAGCCTTGAAACGGGCAGGAAGGAATCCTTTAATACACAAAAATTAAGATTTAATGCATTGTACAGAATAAGTGCTTATACACTTTATATATTGGTATATATAGGAACATTCATTTTTCACTTTTGAGTACAAGAATGTCCACCCTAAGACAATCTGTTAATTAGAGTAAAGAAATATAAACGTTCCTCCCATACACAGTAAGAAAGAATTTATCCTGATTAATTTTTCCACTTTAATAAATGAATGGAATGCGTGCCATAATTTTTATTTTCAAATACTGAGCATTTCATTTGAAGTTGTCTCATATTGGAATATCAGGTGTAAAAGTACCTACAATCACTACAGAAAACTTGTTACACAACACCTATCTACACTACAATTTGGAGAAAACACCCCCTAGGTGTTGCATTTGAGATGAGCATCGTTCTCTATCCACCTAGAATACTATGAAGATACTTTCTTGTCTGCAGATATGTATCATACCCATCCTTAACAGACATAGTAATTTCCAGTTAGACTTAATTTATCAAGTTTTAAAAAGTTCTGAAAGCCCATGTTCCTCCTTCAGGCTCTGAATAATTTGCATGGTAAATTTTGTATTATTAAAATATATTCACAATAATTCTGACCTATAGAAATGTAGAAATTAAAATGCATATGTCTCTTGTTTAAATGTGCTCATTGATAGTTTAAAATTTCGAAATTTTTTCTTACTTAGTAATTAAATGTTGTTCTCTTTAGTAAAAATAAGAACATGAAAATAGAATCAAAAATTTTTTTTTTTATTTTAAATACAAAAGAATTTGAATTTTCTTCTCTATAATTATTAAAAAATATTACACTGCATAAATGGTTCCATTTATTATGTACAGAAATTCAATAAATGAATTGTTTTATTTCGTTAATTTATCAGGATAAATTCTTTTTAAAAACATATGGTAGGAAGCTTGATTCACATAGCTTTTCATGAAACTGCAAACAGTTTTTATAAAGTTGCCATTATATTAAACATTTTAAAAGTCCTAATAAGAATCTAAATATTTCATATAAATATAATTATTAGCAAATCAAACAGAAAGAATTTAAGTCAAAATATGAAAAATTCATTTGAAGAACATGCAATAATCATTACAAAATTATTACTCGCATTTGATTCATGCTATAATTATGAATATTTCTATTATAGTAAAACATATGGATAGGGAACAAGGTTTTTAGATATTTCACACAAGTCAATTATAACAAAAAAATGTCTATTTTCATTGAAAGTAAAATATTAAAATGGGAGCAGATATCTTACATCCACTTTTTGTCAATGTAAATTTATAAAGAAGGAAATTATATTCAGAATTAAAATCTGATGAATAACCAGAAAATTACATACTTGCTGTGACACAATCTTAAGAGCATGACTAGGAGAAAAGTGTCGTATATGATGAAATCCTAGCATTTTCATGTCTAGTATAGCAACCACTCCATTGATTTGAGTCAGAGGATCATCAATTTGTTTCTCCAAACAAATCACATTGGCACGAAACAAATCATCAGCTGAACATAGAGAAGGATCCCACATACCTAGAAAAATATTTATATTTTAAAAATTCATATTATTATATTAATTTTTCAGCATTTTGTAAAAAATAAATCTGATGTGCAATTTTAAGTGTTCTCATCATATTATTTTCTTAATTCATTAATTATTACTTAATTTAATATACTTAATAATAAGAAAATCATGAAAATTTATTTTTGTAGGATAACAATATTGGTTAGCTAATAAGCAGGTACCGGAGGAGAAGCCTCTTTAGAGGGAAAAAGTTCCACAGTTTGTTTCTAATGTCTAGCAACCAAAACGAATCTTTTTAATTTTTCAAAAGACAGAAGAAATCATCAGAAATGACATATTATTAAAAAAACAATGTTTAATCTATTAATAAGTCTCTTATGAAATAAAAAATGTTTAACCATCTAGCAGGTTTTCTCATTATAAAAACAAAAAAAATCATAAACATATTAATATTTGGAATGGCAGTCTCTCATTTCCCATTTTTTAAAATGATTTTTGCCAACATAGTAGCAAGTAATAGTTAATATAAGTACCAAAAATCAATAGATTACAGTAAAAACAAAATTAAATAATAATAAAATTAACCAATATTTATCTACATATTTATTTATAGAATATTATCTAATAATTAATTAATTTGTCTCTTTGTGTAAAGGGGAGTATTTTCTTATTTCATTAATTATTTAAATTGTAACATGCAATAAGCTTGAAAACAATGACATTTGATTATTAATATTTTTTAGTATACATTAATAATATACATATTTTATTGTCCAAATAGTAATTTATTTTAAGAAATACAGAATGACGACTCAAAAGTAGACTTTATCTTAAGAAATATAGATGTGTCAAAGCTAGTAGAATTTTTTTTTCATTAATACCTCCTCTGAAAACAAAGATAGATCTGCCTTCTGGATCTCTGTATGGAAGAAATCCTTGTAAATTTAATTGATGAACATGTTTCAATGAAGAAGGAGTGAAATCTTTGAATATGTTAGCATTTTTGACTCTCATCATGTAATAGTTTTGTAGCAGATTAAATGATCGAGTATAATCAAATTTTCGAGCCCTTAAAAATCTTAGTAAGAAGGCATCATCTGACCTTGAGACTAGATCTGGATCATCTGAAAAAAAAGTTATATAAAATGCAAAAATAAAATAAATAAATATCCAGTAAAAATTTACACATTTTCTTTTTTTCATTTTTTTTAATGTTTGCTAAATTATAAAAAATTATCTATAACAGTAAATATTTCAATTTTTTGTTTTTTAAATCATGATTCTAAATAAACATTTTTGATATTTTCCTAAAATAATATGTTCTTTTTATTTTTTGCATATATATATATATATACATACTGAATATAATAAAAAATTTAATTCAATAAATAAAATAACAATAATCATGTTATATAAAATACATTCTAATAAAGTATAGCCAATATGCTATAATACACCAAATTACATAAACAGTTTAATATCATAAATCAACAAATTTGAAAATATAATTTTATAATTTACAATAAATAACTTTATATTGCAAAAAGAAACTTTAAAAAAAGTTGCAAAATGTCTAGAATAATATAAAAGAAATCACAGAAATAATCATCCCATTTATGATCAAGACTGATTTTTGAAAAGCTGTTTTATCATAGATTTTTTTTAAAAGCAATGATTATTTTCCTAAATTTGAAAGATAAAATATTGACCAGATATCATTAAAAATAATAATGTAACTTTCATTCTAAGAAAACCCTTTTTTACCTCTTCTTTTCTGTACAGATTGGAAGAGATGTAAAGAATTAACATATCAAACAACAAATATTTAAATGAAAAAAATAAAATTAGCTCATTACAAATTGAATTATGGCAATATCTTAGATAGTTTTCATTAATAGGGCATCAGGGCAAAATAGACACAAATTTTCCAATTTCTGTTATTATGAATTATAATAAAATAATATTTTATTTAATGTTCTACCTTTTGATTGATTTAGCTTTTTTTTCACATAAACTGAAATAAATTTCATAATTTTCAGATGAAGAAGGTGCCACCAAAATCTTCAAGATAGAAACTAATTCACATAGAAAGTTTTTGTTTCAACACCAAAAATGACATTAAAAAAAATAATTATGTGTGAAAAAAAAAAAGATGAAATTTGATAAACATGATTCATGTTAAGCATTTTCAATTTCTCAACCTAATACTTCCTGTTTAACATTTTTTTTATTGTTTATATACAATTAGGACAAAATAAAATAATTAGATGCAACATGATATTTTGTTACCCTTCTTTTTTAATACTACATTTCTAATTGGCATCATTTACATTGTGTCCATTTAATGAAAATACCATAATTTATATTGTACTTGGTAATGGAAAATTTTGAAAAACATATATAAAATTTATAAATACACACCAATTATCATATCTCTGAGAGCTTGTATATCTCGATCCCCTCCATGATGGTTTTTTCCATTAACTCTCTTCAGCCTTCTCTAATAATTCTACACTTAACGAAGAATTATCATCGATGATACTGATGCTTCTTCCCACCTCCAACAGACTGATTGAACATAGCCATGTTGTACAAGCTCTAAAAATAAAAAATATAATCAAAATTAGCTTGGTTAGTGGTAATTTAAAAATGCTTTTAAATATAACTAACAGAGAAGAAAAAATGTAATGCATTTTTAATAGCCTATTACTTATGATGTTAATACTTCATTTAGTTTTCACATCATTAATTCAATTAAGAACTGAAATAAAAGTATCATTTAGAAAGAGCACATTTATACTATGAGATTTTATTAAATAAGAAAAGTTTGTTGCTATCTGAATTTGATCTGCCACAATCAAGAAAAGTTATCTAGAATTTTTAAAATAATTTAATTAAAAGGATGCTTTATATATGTACTATATTTATCAAAGTCTGTGTGTGTGTCTGCTTATATATAGCCACAATTTACATCCAAATTTCACCAAGATAGGCAGCAATGTTTCTATTAAAGTCTAAATTAACTGAAAACAAAATTTTGAAATTCAATCAATATTTGTTAAGAAATTACCAAATTAGATTTTACAGAAATTTGGCAAACTTTTAATGGTTGACATTATGTTTTGTTTTATGCTGTTTTATTGTTCACAGAAACCCCATTTAAAATAAATGAATAAATAAAACTTACTAACTGCTCAATTGCACCACTAAAAAAATTTGTTTAATAAATAAGAAAAAATTTGCATTGCCATTTTTTTACTAAAAAATATTCTCATTTAATATAGATTCCAGTATCCTCCATGAAGTTGCCAATATTGCTGCTTAAATTATTAAAGAATTTTTACTATCCTGTCCCTATATATTCGAAATTGATAGTCATAGGACTGAATTTAGGAAGAGGAAGATATAATATTGGGGAAAAAGAAAGTTTTTATAGGGTAATATGTTCAGGTTGTAGAGTATTTTTCTTTCTTTGTTGAACTTCAACTGGTTTTTATTATTAAATTTGCAATGCCACTCGAGAAGAGAGAACTGTTCAATCAGATCAGAATTGATTCAAAATGACAAACTGCACGTAAATCTATAGAAAAAATGGAGATATCAAAAAATTAGAATGAATCTAATAAGTCTATAATGGCTCAAAAATGCTACCTTGAACAAACATGAATCTAAATAAAAGTGTTCTTAGCTATTATTACTATTATCAGCAATGCAATACTGCATTATGTGAGCTAGTGTATATATAATGTCGATGTAAGAAAAATTGAGAAATAATCATGACTTATTTTTAATTTTTATCTACAGATGAAATAATTTTAGCCTCTGAAAGAACTTTTCATTATTTTTATTAAGTTATTGTGAAATAATAGATCTTACAATTAAACATGATAAATTTTAAAATGCTCGTTTTCTAACTGTTACATTGAAAATATTCTTAAGAGAAAATAAGAGGACATGAACGATATAGTGTTAAGGAAAAATATTGCAAATTACTCGCTCATCTACCCATTTTTATTGCTTTAGTTAACACATTTAATTATTTGTAATAATTCTTTGCATAAGTAAATTATTGTAAATTTAAAAATCCGTTAACTTAAATTTTAAAATTATACCAAAATATTTATTTCTTTAATTTATCATTGTAAATATTTCGTAAAACAAAAATTTAAAAAAAATAATAATAGATCATAATTTATAGATACAAATTTTATAGAAAACATAAGTTAAATTTCTAATGTAACTTTTGAGCGTTAAATTTTCAAATAATAAAACATTATATTCATACAGTGTTTATGAAATAAAACCAAAAAATGATAATAAAAACAATGCTTACAGAAAATATCTTTATTTTAAAAACGTAAAGTAATTCATTATTTCGGAAAATTTTGAGATAAATAAATGTTGTCGTACAAATTTAAAATAAAACTAAATAAAATTATATACATCGCAAAAATGTTCACCAACGTTTTCTGAATTTACAAACAGATCGTTTCGATTTTATCCATTGAATTACTTGTTGCCATATTATATTAACAAGTTCGATATGAACGTTACAGTTAACATCGAATTGCCACCTGTAATGACGTCACAAAGGAAAATGAAAGACATTTTACTTTGTATAGTAATATTTTAAATAGAAAATTGAATTTTACTTTATTGCATTAGATTTTCTACAAAATTTGGAATATTTATTTTCCAAAAGAAATTTTTGATGAATATTTACAAGAGTTTTTCTTGAATGATTTGAGTTGAATTCATTGTTAGCAATTTTAAACAATTTGGACTAAGTGATTTAACCGGGTTTATAAATTAAGAAAATTGATTTGAAACTGAAAAAAGCAAATTCAGGCTAAATTTTCATGTTTATGTCAGCTTTTCATCAACACAACATTTGAATAAATTAAGATAATGCAGCTTATGTGATCACAAATCTCAAAATACCTTTTTAAGTCAAGTGGAGTGTATATCAACAATAGGCACAAACAATCTGTTGGGTGTAAATTCTTCTATTGAAATTGATGTGGTGGAAAAGTAATTTGAATATTCCTTCCTACCACTACTAATTCGGGCATCTGGACTTGGTCATTCAAATTTTGGTAGTACAGTGTAAATATAATGAAGGGAGCCTTAGTCGTGTATTCTACACAAATGCTGAAGAAGCTACATATCTGCCATGTCAATGATGAATGACCTCAGTTTGATTTCTGGATTATGTGAAAAACAATAAACAAGCAGTTTTATATTCTGAGAAAGACTACCATAAAGAGATTTGATAGATGAGTTTTCATAAAATTTTGAATATTTTTTTTTAATTTCAAAGTTAAATGCGTCGGGTAATATTTTTAATAGCTAAACCAATCTCGTGAGGCCTGAATGGCCGAGTGGCTAGCGCTCTGGCGTTCGGTACCACAGGTTTCGGGTTCGAGTCCCGGCGGTGCCATGGTTGTTTGTAGTGGTTCGGAATCCACTTTAAAAGTAGGTTCCGGTCGAATATGACCGTAGAGCGTTGCGGAGGCATTGTTACTCCGTGGCTTATCTTCAAGTTACACGCGCCCCTGGGTTATGCAAAGTGAGTACGTCTGTGCAGCACTTGTCTTAAGGCATCAAGACCAAACTGTCTAAGTGTTTGCCAGCTGCATTAGAAAGAAAAAAAAAACAATCTCGTGATGTCTTCATAGTGAAAATGTTTGTGTATTTGATGATAATTGATACAAAGAGCAAAATGTAAGAGCGTAACAATTATGCTAATAAAGCGTTTATGTTGAAACATATACTAAATATTTCAATGAAGATATTCATCTCACAAAATGTAATTGGTCAAAGAGGAAGAACTACGTTCAAGTTTGATATATTGAGCATTCTTTAAAGATCTTCTGTAGTAGTAGGTGCTTTTCTTTATCTCGCTGTATAACTGTGAGATAAATAAAATATTTGCAATACAGTAACTACGAATATCAATATTTAGAGAATGCATTGGTACAAATTTTTAAAGAAGATTAATATCAAAATTAAAAACTATGAAAAGTAAAAATACAACTTCATGATCAAAACATAATTAAAAATCTTCAATTTAAGGAACAGAATATTGGTCTTTTGAAACTAAAACGGTTTTACATGTATGCTCCTGATCGTAAAATAATTAACATAAAAATGTGTCTTTCTATATTTACAATTATGATTTAAAGTGTAAAATATGTTATATAAATAGACAACGATTTTATAAATTTACGCGATTCAAATATTTCAAAAATATTATATATGCTCATAAGGTCACTGTTAAACATTTCCCATCTCTATGGTAGATCGTTATAACGAATTAATGTACATTTTTATAATAACCCTTTTTTTATAAAAATTATTAAAATATCAATTATTTCCTATTGGAAAATTGATATATTAGGCATATTTTTACTTTTAAAATATTTTCTGTTTCATAATCATAATTTAAAAAAAAAAAGAAATGCATAAATAATTGTCCTGACTCATTTAATAAGAGATTAGGGAGTACAAGTCCATACAAAATGGGCTGAGAATTTAAATGCAATTGAAAAACTCAACCCAGTCTGTTGTATTCTATATGTTATATCTGTTGTTGTGAAATCAAAATCTTAAAATATCTCGATACTATACAGTCCTCCATCCCCCAGTCCAAAAACTAAATCAAATATTTTTTTCTTTTAATTTTTGCACTTTTTCCTCATTTATTTTGCAAATAATAGGAAGTAATCTGATATTAAAAACTCATTTATAAAACATTCCTTTTTTTGTTAAACATCATTATACCTCATTTACTAAGTAGTACCATCATTACTCATCTATACCTCATTTACTATGAAGTACCATCATTATTCATCTATACCTCATTTACTATGAAGTACCATCATTACTCAACTAGTACCCTCATTTACTATGTAGTACCATCATTACTCAACTATACCTCATTTACTATGCAGTACCATCATTACTCAACTATACCTCATTTACTATGTAGTACCATCATTACTCAACTATACCTCATTTACTATGTAGTACCATCATTACTCAACTATACCTCATTTACTATGTAGTACCATCATTACTCATCTATACCTCATTTAACTATGTAGTACCATCGTTACTCAACAATACCTCATTAACTATGTAGTACCATAATTACTCAACTATACCTCATTTACTATGTAGTACCATCATTACTCAACTATACCTCATTTACTATGTAGTACCATCATTACTCAACTATACCTCATTAACTCTTAGTACCATCATTACTCATATATACCTCATTTACTATGTAGTACCATCATTACTCAACTATACCTCATTTACTATGAAGTACCATCATTACTCAACTATACCTCATTTACTATGTAGTACCATCATTACTCAACTATACCTCATTTACTATGTAGTACCATCATTACTCAACTATAACTCATTTACTATGTAATACCATCATTACTTAACTATACCTCATTAACTATGTAGTACCATCATTACTCAACTATACCTCATTTACTCCTCATATGGACCATCATTACCACCTATATTATTTACAAAAGGACCTGAATGGCCGAGTGGCTAGCGCTTACTATGGCGCTCATTACTCAACTATACATTTACTAAGTTTCGGGTTCATTACCGGCTATACCATGGATTTACTATGTAGTGGTTCGGAATGCACTTAAACTATACCCATTAATAGGTACCATCATTACTCAACTAGCCACATTAACTATGGGTACATTGTTACTCCGCGTCCGTATCTTCATTTACTATGTGGTACCCCCCTGGGTAATAAAGTCATTAACGTCTGTGTACCATGCCTTACTCAAGATACCAATTTACTGTCTCATGTTTGACCTCAGTTGCCAACAAAAAAAAAAATATTATTCTATAAGCATCCCAATGACAGATGAGGGAGGGTAGTGCCTTCTTGGAGGACTTTTTAAGTGTAATTACCTCGCATTTTGTGTTGTACGGGATGAAAACCCAGAAAACTCCCATTAATCTTTTACATAATCTAAGTGAAAAAATTCCAGTAAAATTAAATCTAGATTCGAATCTAGAGATTATCAACTTAGAATTCCATGACTCTTCAGATGCCTGCTAATAACATGACATGAAATCATGTAAGGCACAAACTTATTACGAACAATCTGACATTGAAGTTTATTTTTTGTAGTTATACTGTAAGTTAATAAAAACTAATGAAATAAAAGAACAATGTAACCCAAAAATGCGAAACACTTTTTAAAACACTGCACTTTGATATGAGATCATTCCACAACAAAACTATACAGCCAGAATTAGCCTATATATAGGTATACCTGCAGCCTATTTATATTAGCCTACAGGTATACCTTATAGGAGCCTAATGGTTGAGTGACTAGCGCTCTGTGCCACAGGTTTCAGGTTCGTGTCCCGCGGTGCATGGATGTTGGTAGTAGTTTGGAATCCACTTTAAACAGTAGGCTTGGTCTAATATGACTGTTGCGCGTACAGTTGACAACCCTTCCGCATAAAAAATAAAACTCCTGTCTCGAAATCAGCCAGTTGGCAGATGGCCATGGCCCACCATAGGGCTGTTGCGCCAATGAAGAAGAAGGTATACCAAGTAAGGGCCGGTTCACAGTACTAATATTTGATTCTCCCATTTTGACCCTCCATTTCGATCCCAGTGGTAAAACGTTCCCACCTATAGATTTAATGTGCCCCTTTCTTGCATAAACATGGAAGATTTAGTTTCGGCATTGCTTGTTAGTAGATGTATTTTTTTAATTATGTCAGGACTGGGTTGTATTGACCATTTCCCTATGAGCATGCCAAAATGGGCTGCACCGACGAACGCTGTTACTCATTAAGCACAATCCAGGGGCACATGTAGCTTGAAGATATGCTATGGACGTCAGAAACACTACCCCACAATACTCTACGATCTATCAGACCGGGACCTACAGTTTAAAGGGATTCGAATCACTACAAACATCCATGGCACCTCCGGAACTCGAACCCGATATCTGTGGTAACGAAAGCCAGAGGTTTGTTGTAGATGTTTGACCAACTTCCCTTGGTTTTAAACACCAAGACTGCTTTCCACAGTGTTGTTCTAGCCCAGTGAGAAAACATAAAAATATTTTTCCAGATATTTTGTTAATATATATTAAGTGTTATATAAAATAGTAAATAGTGTAGATGTCACTATTAAAGTATAGAATCCTTTATTTTTTGGAAATGACTAGCTATTTCATAAAAAAAAGATAACTGTCAATTAAAGCTTAAAATACACTTTTGAACAATGGTTTATCACGTTATTTCACAGAATAAGGGCTGGTCTAACTGTGTCTGATAACTATATCCTGTTAAAGCGTGGAATAAAAATATAATACAGATAATAGGATTATGTAATGGATGATAATCATAAATAATCTCCATACTGCATTGTATGGTGTATCTCTAATGTATATTTATTGTATTTCCAATGTATTGTAGTTGGAAATGTGACTACTCGTGTGGAAGTGGAAGTGTATTGTATGTGGAAATGTGGATATATCATGTTTAGAAGACAATATAGAAGATAAAATCTCACAGATGGTTTGCGGATTGAGTTTCAATGAATTGAATGTGACGAGAATAAAATTGAATGTCTACAAGGAAAAAAAGAAAAATCTAAAGAATACTTGAAAAGGCAGGCTAAGACAAAGAAATTATGTCAGATAAATTTCTTCCTGAAACCTTTGCAAGAATGGCCATTTTTATTCAAGTCTGAAGTCTGCAGACGATAGAGGAAAAGGTGACGTCAAAACTATTTTAGTTGTTGCCATCGGGGAAAAAAAGAAGATTTTTCTTCTATTGTAAATAAGAAATGGTCGTTCGCCAAAAACAATTATACCCTTAGTCCCAATTTAGCTGAGGACATAATTGTTTACCTGTTATAATCAAAGCTAATTACAATTGAAGAAATAAATATAGAAAAATTGACAAGTTGATTGTTATAGAAAGTGTTTGTACCCGTCAATGTTTTAAAAATCGGGCTGGTTTTAAAAACAATGTTCTGTCAAATTTTGTAATTTTAATTGTAACAAATTATTTAATTATGTATTTATTTTGCAATCTAACTGTCCATCGTTAGAAAACTTACAGAACAACTAGATAATGTGTGTAATTATGAATTTACTGTATACTTTTTTATGATTATTTCCGTTTTTATGACGGCATCAGTTATTTCATAAAAGAGATTATTTCATAAAACAAAAAAATAATCCATTTATCTTAAAATAGATACTATTTCATGAAATGACTGAATTAAGAAATTTAACTGCTACATAAAAAACAATGTTCTATCAAATTCTAAGTATAATTTTAGTTGTAACATATTATTTAATTATGTATTTCACAATTTAATTGTCTATAGGTAGCGAACTTACATAATAACTAGATATTGTATGTAATTATGAACTAACCGTATACTTTTACGATTATTTCGATTTTATGATGGCATCGGTTATTTCATAAAATAGATAATTAATGAATGAATTAAGCAATTTAACGGTAACATATAAAAGCAATGTTCTATCAAATTCTAAGTGTAATTTTAGTTGTAACAAATTATTTAAACTAAAAAAACTAAATGATGTGTGTAATTATAATTAATTATATACTTTTTATATATTGGATCAGTTATTTCATGAAATGACTGAATTTTTAACGGTAACGTATAAAAACAATGTTCTATCAAATTCTATGAAATTTTAGTTGTAGGAAACGATTTAATTGCGTATTTATTTTACAATTTTATCTGTCTTCAATAACGAACTTACATAACAACTAGATATGCGTGTAATTAATCTATATAATTTTATAATTATTTCCGGTTTTTGATCGGTTATTTCATAAAATTGTTATTTGATGAAATGACTGAATTAAGCAATTTAACGGTAACATATAAAAATAATGTTCTATCAAATTCTAAGTGTAATTTTAGTTGTAACAAATTATTTAATTGCGTATTTATTTTACAATTTATCTGTCTATCGTTAGCGAACTTACATAACAACTAAATAATGCGTGTAATTATCAATTAATATATAATTTTTATAATTATTTCCTGTTTTATGATAGCATCGGTTATTTCATAAAATTATTTCATGAAATGACTGAATTACGCAATTTAACGGTAACGTATAAAAACAATGTTCTATCAAATTCTAAGCGTAATTTTAGTTGTAGGAAACGATTTAATTGAGTATTTATTTTACAATTTACCTGTCTTCAATAACGAACTTACATAACAACTAGATAATGCGTGTAATTATCAATTAACTATATAATTTTATAATTATTTCCGGTTTTTATGACACCATCGGTTATTTCATAAAATTGTTATTTGATGAAATGACTGAATTAAGCAATTTAACGGTAACGTATAAAAAAAAATGTTCTATCAAATTCTAAGTGAAATTTTAGTTGTAGCAAACGATTTCATTATGTATTTATTTTACAATTTGTCTATCGTTAGCGAACTAGAATAACTAGATAATGTGTGTTAATTATGAATTCATGAATGTTTATTAATTATGAATTAATGAATGTTTATTAATTATGAATTAATGAATGTTTTATTAATTATGAATTATTTACTTTTTATGATTATTTCCGTTTTATGATTGCATCAGTTATTTTATAAAATGGATAGTTATTTCATGAAATGACTGAATTAAACAATTTAACGATAACATATAAAAACAATGTTTTATCAAATTCTAAGTTTAATTTTAGTTGTAACAAATAATTTAATTATGTATTTATTT